>VCRD01000427.1:221354-248185 GCA_006783055.1 Trinorchestia longiramus | reverse complement strand
GACATGAACCCGAGTACAACCGTCTGGAAATTCTGGAAGCATTATTAATTCAACAAAAGAAGCCGTCAATCAACAATCAGTGCACAGGAAAACATCGCATCCTCAAATTGTTTTAGCCGACTGTACTTTCGAAGGCAACAGCCTTCGAAGTCTACAAGCCAACTTCAGAATTGCTCTGCTCATAACGCAGCTAGCAACAGCATGAAGAAGATGAATAGTCTGCTGCATTCTCCATAGCCTGACGATCGGGAACGATCGCCGAAACGCGCCGCAAAACCCCTTTTTGGATTTGACTACTGCTAATATCTTTGAAGTTTTAGACCCAGAAACTATTTGTAATTTTAGACGGATTGAAAAGCTTAATAAAAAGCTCGTATCATCCCAATATGGCATTATTTTTAACCAGTCATGTATCCATGAAGGACTGCTTCCTAAATATATATATATATATATATATATATATATATATATATGTATATATATAAAATGTTATTAGAGAAGCTTGTTCAGATGCTCGTAAATGTTGCGACTTCACGTACGACGATGCTTTCATTTTCCAAGACTATGGTTATGAAATTCTATGAATTGCAAAATTTTACATTTAAGAATCTCAAAATGGGATCCTGAATCGTAGAAAGCCGACAACATTGGCAGATTTTCCACAATATATTTAAAACGCATGCTGCGATGACATCAACGTTGCCAAACTCTCTCTCAAATCTTTTCTATTGGTACCGACCACCACCACCATCAACGTTGGCCAAAGCAGTGTTTCACCGCGCACGTGAAAGTTTAGAAGCAAATATCCAACACTCAGAACATATCCAGTAATGGTAGAAGCCAAATAAAACTTGCGTTAATGTTGTATTGTCGAAATAAATTTCGTATTCAAATATGTACATGTTCTTATTTTCCTGAAGAGTATACGCATTTTTTTGTCGGATTGTGAACAACCACCACGAAGTGCTTTGCTACGAGAGCTCTTTCAGAAATGCTAATTTCACTAGAATTTCTTTTAATACTTATATAATAATCATAATACGAGAGAATATAATCCATATTCACAGAGATTACGATTAGTTATTTTTTCTGCAATGAATTTGACCTAAATACACTATTTTAAACATATATCTGAGAATCAAATGGTAATTTCATTTGCAGCAAAACATGCCAAAAAACACAACTTCATTGTCCTTTCTTCTTCTGGAGCGGATTTTCGTAATTATAGAGAAGTGTCATTAAAGAAAAACCAAAGTGAAGTAACAAATTCATAAGCAAAGATGGACAATGACTCGTGGCCATTTTACTAACCAGCAGCGCTGGCGAAGATATGGTTGTAGGCAGCACTGGAATCCAGGTAGAGTTTCCTGTCCTTGGTAGTGAGGTAACCCACTACGTTGGCCACACATGTGACGTTTGCAGTCAGGTCCTGGAAGTGCGTCGGTGCCACAAACTTCAGGCCAATGTTGCTGGTGACGCGGCCGTTCTGGTCCGCGTAGTCGGAGAACTTGAAGCTATCCATGTTGCTCACCTGCAGCCCCAGTTCAACAGAGGATAGCGTTAAAACAATATGGAAAACGCAAAGTACGCAAGTTAAATGCGAAGTGATCAATATATGTAAAGCTCAATATAATTAATTAAAGAAATGTAAATTGGCGAGGAAGAAATTTGAATTGGAAAAGAGAGCCTGGGTGCTGAAATTAGAGTAAAGGTGTGGAGCTGCATGGATTCATCTCCGAAGGTCCAATAAATGTGAAACAAGAAGAAGAAGAAGAGGGTAACTTTATATGTGTTTTGGACAGTCCTGTTCTGTAGGAAATCGGTAATGCTCACATATCAATAAGAAGTCATTAACAGATAAAACTTTGTGTGCTTGACAGTTCTGACAAGAAATTCTCGAAGTCAGTTTTTTTAACAGTTATAAACCGCTTGGATCTATCCTAGCTCGGTTCAGGTATTGCGCTACTTTCACTTCCACTTTGCCTTCAAAACAGTTTGAAAGTACATAGTGTAAAACCAATAACATAGCACATTTTCCACTGTTTACATTTAAAATTTAAAATATAAAATTAACATTGCCTTACAAACCCAGAATGCAAGGTTGATTGACCGATTTGAATATTACTGGTGCTAGGAGACTGAGACAGGTGTCATTCGGAAAAGTAAGATCTAAAGCTTTATTTTGCATCCAGAATACGTTGTTACCTACGTTATGTAAACCTTATGAATACCAGCAATATTCAAACTGCAGTTGTTTAAAAATGTGTACACCTTTTGGGACGTGGGTATTGTGTGACGTGGACTGGTTAATGTCCACGCCTTCTTACATTGCTTATGTAAGAAGGCAAAGTCCCGAAGAAAAAATAAGAATGATTAAGTAGACTGCTCTACTTGATGGATTGATGGATTTATTTTCGTCCGGAATATTTTAATTTCATCTATTTGGGTTTAAATGCCTTATATCGCGCGGAAGGAATTCATATGTGAGATAAAAATAAAAAACGCACATTTAATTTCTGTCGTCATTTTCGTTTGATCCTCAACCCGAAAGATTAACCGTTCAAGAGCATTCGTTTGAAAAGCATGTTTGAATACTTCTCATATGGGTACGATCTCATTACATCGTCTCATTTTTCTCATGCTGTGCAATGACAAAATTCCATTTGAGCATTCGACAATTTTGAAGAGCTTACTCCAGCTCGAAATAAAAAATAACCCATTTTCTATTAGCTAGGTTAATCTATGAAGTAGAAAAGTATACTGGAGTGCAAAAAGTTCCACAAAGGCGTCATGTATTGGCACTAGAGCGCGGGCGGTCAGCAGCAATTAAGACCTATAAAGCAAGCCTTTGATCTTTGATGATGCCAGCTGCGTTTTTGGGTAGCTAGCGATACACGGCGTGCAGCGTTACTCACCTCAGTTGCATTCTGTACCAACAGACAAGCTAACGTTAAGAATATGGATTAAAATTTTAACTTAGCGCACGATATCAAGAGCGAGAATTAATAGTTTCAGAAATTTAATTTCTTTGCTTGCTTTGGTATTTTGAAAGTAATGTAAATGCAGAACATAGAGTTGTGGGATAACGTATTCCGAATTCAACTAACCATGCAGTCTTCAGTAATCAGATTTTGACAATAAATAGATCATGTATTGCATTTCATCAAAGTCGTTAAGACAGTCGGTCGAGTGGTATCCTACAGCTTTATGTGACCAGAGCAGAGTAATATAACTTGATTGCTGATTCCCTGAAGTCATCGCTCGAAGGATTTAGTCACATGCAACTTTGTAAACATTCGGACTAAGTCTCTTATTTCAAAGTCATAGGATAACTTGTAAGCATACAACAAGATTCGGATTGCGTTCAGAGTATGTTAAACGGATCAAAAAAACTTGAAAGCAAAGACTGAATCAAAGATACTGTAAGAACAACACAACACAAACGAGCACAAGTCTACTCACAGGTTTGCCGTTCATGCGCCAGGACAAGTCGGCCCGAGGCTTGGCCCCGAAGGCCGTACAGTTGAGCTCGACAGGGTCACCGACTTTGTACATGTGGGACGCCCTTCCGTCCCACAGCGTCTTGACGATCACCTTCTCTGGCGGCACTGCACATAACAGCTTATGAGTATTACCTCTACGTCACAGAGCTTGTATTACAAGACTTAAAATTGAACCTTTTTTGAGGAGAAGATGAGGAACTACGAGGATAGCTCGTGAAATAGAACTGAATTACATTTTCAGTGACATTTCTTGGGTCAGTTACTGTTATAATCACAGATGTATCATTGTAAGCGAGTGCTACCTTCTTGGTGTATTGGTGGATGAACTTCAGTTTTTCCTTCATCTGTCATGACGACATCCTTTGTTTTTATCATTAGAGGAGTAGAATTCATGTAAGTTTATATGCGAGAAGAACTAAATTGTCTTGTGTTCACGTATTTATAAAATTATGTATACGAATAACCGATAATACTTGCACATAAAACAAAATACAGTCATGATAATGCAATTTTAAGTGTATCACCTTATCTTGGCTGCATTTAATGTAATAATACTGAAGGGACACAGCATAAATTTGAAATTTGCCTTTAATTATTTCGCAAGTCTTACATAATTTTACACAATTCAATACGCCTACTTTATAAAGCCGATTATGGAGCACTACTCCAAAACGATTTAACAAAAAAATACATAAGCTGTTTCCACTTCTCAAACATTTGAAGAGCAAACATTTGAGCATTGCAAGAAGCTGTAGAACAGGCGAGGCCTCACCTATGACAGTCATGGTCTTCTCCTTGACTGCGGTTTTGAAGGCAGGTCCCTCAGCCATCACCTCGCACTTGTACTTGCCACTCGTTTTCTCGGAAACATTCTTGAGTCGGATGGTGCTCTCACTTGAGAGAGCTTCCTGGCTCGTACAATTAAAATTCTTTTGTGACAAAAAGATTACAGAAATTATGATTTAAATCCGCTATGGAAAGTTCATCACATATCGTAGTATATTAGAATCATAAAATTTGCTCCCCTGTTCTCATTATATTTACTGTTTTTATCACTAAGCTCCGAATTTACGAGTTTTCATTCATATACAAAATTTTTCATTCATGTTTAAAATTTGTGTGCATCTCGCATTGTAATTGATAGCTTGTTTTCTCAAGTTATGCGTGAATGGAGCTCAGAGGCTCGAAACCAGCATCCTACACTTCATATCCTAAATTCTAAGCCTCTTTCACTTCTCACGGAAGAAAAGAGCTGACAACCAAGAATATAAAAACGCATATCGACTAAGGAAGACTTACAATGCGAATAAAGTAGCTGAGGCAGTTCCTGTGAGATGATGAATGCGACAGATATGGGGTAATTATTGTAATCTGGCGAGAAATGTCCCTGAAGCAACGAATGAAAGGCAGTTTGTTTGCCTTGCAACCCGAGCCTATCATGCATTCTAGAACTCGTCACTTCACTAGGCTTTCTTGAAGGGTCAGCAGACAATCCGCATATCATGCTTGCGTATTTGAATTTGTTTCTATAAGTTGTTTTGAAATCAAATTTATGTGAGCATTTTAAAGAGCGTTATTAATGAGACGAAATTCTCTTCATCGAAATGTTGATCACAAATACTTAATTGTGTGCCTAATTAAAAAAATATAAAATACTTATTTCTTGAACATACTAGTTGTCAGTAATTCACAGCAGATCGACAGGAAAAGGAGGATGTTCATCGCGCATGAATCACTGAATTTGGATAAAATACTTTATAAGTAGGAAAACTTTTATTAATCTCCGTCAACTAAAACTATTTAAATTTGCGTATTTCATCAAGTATCCTAAACCTTTGAAGAGCATTGTGCAATACAAAGCTTAATGCCATAAGATGCTGTAAAATTGGGCAAATGGCACAGGACTGATGGGACATATTAACTTCGTAAAAATATGTAAACAATGCCAGCGTATGTATGTATGTATATCAATAAAGGGCTTATGGTTCTACAGAGTAATGTGCTGCTACGTTGAAACTCTCAGACTGCTGAGTTTGGACTACTCCTCTCTATAGGACACCACATTTCCTAAAAAATAATACACATTTACATACTGTATATCAATAACGTGGACTAGAAAACCTATGTCAACAGATGAACATTAGGTTTGAGTTTGCACTTGCAAAAAAGTGTAAAAATGTAATATTCAACGAAATGACTGTCTCTGAAATGAAAAAAAAAACAATTATTAATGTCTGGCTGCCATGGACGACAATAAAAAGTGAGTAAATATCATACATGGGGAGTTTTCTGTCTGAAGTCAAGAAACCAACTGCTCTCACCAGTTATTTATTTCAAAAGTATGGTAATAAAGTCTGAGAGTCCTTTCAAGGCGCTGTATTTTTCATAATAAATTCACTATGATGCTAGGCGTATGTCAAACCAACACTGATTACAACTCCAACGTCCTTAGACTCTAATAAATATTCTCACATCGACTGAAATCCCCTCGAAGGTGAAGGCGCTCTTGGGGTTGGCTTTATTCGCTTTGTAGTTGTAGAACTGATTTGGTCCGCGCCACCAGTTGACTGTGTAGAGCTGTTTTTTCTTGCCCTTCAGCTTGAAGTGACAAGAGAGGTTAACATCTTCCCCATTTTTGACGATCTCGGGGACATCAAAACGGGTGATCTCCACGATCGTTTCGTCTAAGGAACCTTGACTGAACAGATAAGAAACAGAAAAATGCATGAATATTGATAGTCTATAATCTCAACTTAGTTCATAACTATGAATCTGGATAGTTTGAGAAGACACAGATACCATGCATATGCATTTTTTTTTGTAGTGAACAAAGTATTAGCGGGTCCAAAAGTAACTTCCAATTTTGAGAAAAGTTTTTGGATGTCATTTATCAAATCATTCTCTTTTTATGATTGAGAATGTCACAATGAGTAATTTATGTCTTTTATTTGAGAACGTACAAATATTTTCCATATTCTTCCGCAATATTTGTGTTCCTGTTTGTCGCATATACGAGATGACACCATATACATAGATTACATTAGGCAAGTGAGTTTCGGCTAATTAGACATCTATGAGTTTCATAATGACGTCAATGCAAGTGCCGTAGTAAAGTCTACTCAGGGTTTTTATGAAGATGATGCTGTGAATAAAAGAAACTGTGAGAGATGGCTTTCACGTAACCAAAGGGAACATTTGAATTTAAGAGACGAACCAACAAAGGGTCATCCCAAAAAACTTGATTCGGAAAAGTTAGAAGCCATTGTCACAGACAACAATATCATCATTATCTATAGAGAACTTGTAGACCAATTTAACGTAGACTATACTATCGTACTACGTTAACACGTTGCCTCCGATTGCCTGACCGGTGTAAATCTTCACTTTGTACGCATAGTCACTAGAAGGATCTGAAAAAATTACAGAACCTAACCTTAGTGGTCCACACACACCACTTCGGAGTCAACGTGTTAACTGAAAAAGATCGAAAAAGTTTCAGAGATTGGAAAATGTTCCCACACGAAATGTCTTTAGGGAATCTGCAACAGCATGTTACTTGTGTGAATCAATGTTCTCACGAAATTTTCGGACACTATTTTTAAGTAGGCTTGTTAAAGGGGATAAGAAGTGGATCCTATACCAAAATGCTGAACGCCGCCGATCGTGGATCTCTCGGGGAGGAAGATCATCTCAACAACCGAGAGGTAAACTCCTTCCCATGCAAATCATGTAGAGTGCGTGATGAGATATTGAATGAATTATCTATTGCCAACTTTCAAATAACAATCAAACAGTTACTGCTATTCTCTCCTGGGATAAATTTGCCCCTTGAAAATAGTTTAAAACTAGAAGCGACATTCAATGAACAGTTGATCATGCAACACGGTAATGCTCGTTCACACACACACACACACACACAGTTCGACTGACCAAAGATATCTTAAATGTAGATGCTTGGTTGGGAAATATTGCTTCATCCACAATGTTCCCCTGACCTCGATCATTTTGATAATTACTTGTTTCAAGAACTACTGAAATTTAGATGGCCTTGGGTTCAACGCAAAAAAATTGAATATAAGTTAGATTCATATTTTGCTTCAAATTTTGAATTAAATTAGAATTTTGCTAGCACGGAATTTATAAGTTTGTAGACGGATGGAAAAATGTTCTAGAAAGTAAAGTAGATTATGTCAACAATAAGTTTTATCACGACCAAGAATTTTCTCATTTTTAATATAGACCTCGAAATTGGGCGTCACTTTTGCTTCAATACATGATATTAGGTGACAATGCTGCAATACACGTGGTTTATGTTGTTCAGAATTGTCCTGAAGAGAACATGAATGAGCTACAACACATGGATTAGCCTTTACGATCTCCAGATAACATATTTAAGCATTTAAGATTCGTGCTGGAACAATAAATCATTCCAGGATATTGTGTGACCAATGTAGTCGATATTTTTAATCCCCATGGAGAATTTCGTGCCCCATCGCCTTTTCCATCGTCATTGAAGGATTTGGGTCTAGGCTGCTTCAATTGTGGCCAAAATTAAAGCCACAGATGATGAAAGAGCTAGTAGAATCAATACCAGTTCAGATGAGAGCTGAATTTTGATCAAACGGAGGTCTGGTATCATATTAATGAATTATTACCCTGAACTTTTTTTAGGCGATAGGGTGTGTGTCAACGCCATGGAATTTTGGCATTAGTTCACACTCATCATTAAAATGTAGAGTTATTACAATTTCGATCAACTCGACTAGTTGTTCTTAATATTTATACTTTGATTTATGATAAGTGCGTGAGCATCATTTTAACTTGCATTTTAGGCATCTCTTATTTTTCAATCTACACATACAGGGTGTCACAAAAAAATGTATGCATTTTTAAAAGGCTGTAGTTTGAATACTACTAGTGTGCATAAGGTGTACATAAGGTGGGTAGCAACGTATTCTGGATACGAAATAAAACTTTAGATCTTGCTCATCCGAATGAAACATTGATCACACCAAGCACCAGTGGTATTCAAACTACAACCTTTTAAACTGTATACATTTTTTAGGACACCCTGTATAATAGACTATGTATCTCTATCTCTCTCTGTCTATCTGTGTTTGTCCGTCATATTATTTAATATCTTTTACTGAAGAAAAATTATTGAACTGAAATCAGAACGGGTATGCATGTATTACAAGCATTGTATTGTGGATACCAAAGGCGCCGAATCACTACAGGATGTCCCAAAAAAAGCAGACCGAAATATGAATGGATAAAGCTCTGCAGATATTGTTGATAATTTAGTTGTGTAAAGGCCAGCTTGTTGTTTACGTAGATCAGTATGTATAATACTACTTGCATGAATAAAACATGTTTGCAAGAACAAGTTTTCCTCGCAAATACCCTTCATTATGATCTTCATTGGTATCCTTACAAGATTAATGTAAGAATTTTTCCATGAAACGAGCATGTTTGTTAAGAAGCCATTCAGCGAATAGCCTACGACGAGGAAAGTCTGTTTCCAGAAGTTGATGTCATACATGAATCTTGTAAGGATACCAATCTGAATCACAAACAATACGATTGAACGATGACTTTGTTAGAGGCAAACCATTGCTTCTGATTGACACTTGTGGAGTTTGTAGAAATAAATTTCGCGCATTTTCAACATTTTCTTCAGATCTGGCAGTTCTTTTACGCCCTGAACGGCCTTTGTTCAAATTACGGCTATTTCCTTCTTGTTGGTATTTATTAGCATTTTTTCAGATGGTGTCTTTGCACGCCGATCTTCGACCGGGGAAATGTTGTCCAAATAAGGCCTGTACTCGTTTAATGCTTCAATTCGAAATCCAGGTTGTGGCTACAAACACTCTTTGTTCTTTTGTTAACTGCATAGTGAAGGGTTTTTACGAGTAAAGCTTGTTCTTGCAAACATGTTTTATTCATGCAAGTGGTATTGTAGATACTGATTTACATAAATAACCAGCTAGCCTTTACAGAACTAAATTATCAACAATAACTGTAGAGCTTTTATCAATTCAAAGTTCGGTCTGCTTTTTTGGGACATCCTGTATAAAATACTCCATTTTTTCCATTATTAGCTTTCTCCTCTTACACCGCCATGTTATCGGTAAATACGGTACAAAATGGAAGTTCTGTATATATTCATGAAAAATATTCAGATTATAATAGTACCACGGATAAAATTAAAATATGTATTTTGTTTCATAGGTCCTTAATTTCATATCTTTTAAACCAAGTAATTTCAACAGGTACTATCAGGGCCATATTATCGGTAGATAAGGTACATAATGGAAGTTCCGTATGTATTAATGAAAAGCATTCATTTAAAACACAATGATTTGTCTTAAGTCTTGAATACATTCATGCTTATAATAATTTCAAATTAGTTAAATCTAAATTGTGGAATTTCCTCGAGAGCTGTCTAGTGTATTTATATTTTAGACAAAACATAACTAGTTCTGGTTGATTCAGAACACACTTGGAAAGTGTTCCTTGCTCCGACTCTTCGTTCTGAAAGCGTAATACCTGCATAATTGAAGCACCAGTTCGTTAACCAGCAGAAGCAAATTTATCATATGAATGATATCAAGACGATCCTCAACAATCGATCCAGTAAGGTGAGTAGTTAGTGTTTGTTAAGTAAACTATATACATCGTTGACGAGTGACTTTGATTGAATCATAATAATCTAGAATTAATGACATGTATGACTATATGATATTTATTACACATATAAATTCATGTATGATGTCATTATCTATATCTGTATCCCTCTGTGAAAATCTTATTGAAGCGTTGATAGAAAAGCGATCATACGCAAAATTTCGCTTTCAAGTTTACATTCCAGGAAAGTCTAAATGTCTAAAATTACAATCCCTTTAGATTTTTCAAAAGTCCCTATACGCGTTTTTTTTATTTCGTCTTAGATATCCTTTGACCAGACTTAAGGTTATCAGAATTTGACAGAATAGATTCTGCAGTGTTTGCAAGTGTATCATTCTTTTAACCATAATTTGCCACTTGACAGTGGAACAGCGCTGCAAAATTGCCACCTGGCATGAAGTCTTTATGCCCCCGACGACATTTCAGCGCCAGTTCGACAATCTTTATGGCAGTCACACTGCTCCAATGCGTAGCACAATTTACGTTTTCTGTGGCAAGTTTCTCGAGATACGATCTGTTCTGATAAACCAAGCAATGGAAGGCTAACTACTACTGATGATAACACTGAACTCTTCGAGCAGGCGTTCGGCAGGGAAAGTCCGTTCTAAAAAGCTGCACTGGAATTCAGCATCAATAAAAGCTCGATTTAGCATATGGTTTGGAGAGTGATAAAGCCCTAACAGTACCTACTTCTGGTTGCTCAAAGACTTCAAGCAAAATATTACAATGCTTGTGTGGAAATGTGTGAATCTCCTGTCCACCATTGCAAGATGCTTCTCAGCTCTTGGGAAACTTGTGATCCAGTGACGAGTCGATCTTTCATCTCTCTAGTCGAGTAAACAGACAAAGCTGTTGCATTTGTGGAAAATCAAGCTGAGCACAAATTTCCAAGAATAAACGAGAACTAGGGCTGATTGGACCATTTTGTTTCATGATGCATCCGGTAAGACGACCTTCGTAACGGCGGAAAATTACCTGGAAATAGTATACAATTTTGCTATCCCGAAACTTCAGGCCAGGAATGATACAACTAGTGTCTTTTATCAACAAGGCTGAGCCTCTCTCCTCGTTGCCAGATTAGTGAAGGATTTCCTGAACATCAAGTATCCTGACCGATAGATCGGTCGAAGACCATGAATGGGTTCTGCGCTTCTGACTTCACACCTTGTGACTTTTTTTGTGGGTCTATCTCAAAAATAAGGCGTAAGCCACTTAACCTGCCATAGCTTGACTAGAGGAAACAATCTACACGGTCTGCAGCGAGGTTGGGGAAGAGATAATGCAAAACGTCGGAGAAGCTTGCGACCGAAGGAGAATGAAGGTTATCGAAAATGAAGGTGCTCATGTAAAGGTATAAGTTTTTAAGGCATTGGAACGTAATAGTAACTCTACAAAATGAAACTGTAATGCCTCCGCTCTTGGTACTAAAAATTTGAATAAACATGATTTTTTGTTTAGTTGAAAGAGTTTATTAGAAGTGTTTAGGGACTCTAAGGACATCCTGTATTTATTTTACATTAGCTGATAATTTTTTCATGAATAAGGAAGGTTTTTACATTAGTGATTTGTATAACATAGCATCAAAGTATGTGTTTGTTTTCCATTCATTGATAGAATAGAAACACATCATGTGGTCGTTTTAGGACCAAATATTTTATTTGTGTGTGCTGACATAGTGATGACTATCTAAAATTACTGCGTCCTTTTTCAAAGAAACGGCAATAGTATTATATAATCAAAGCGAGTTGAAATGCAGGTATAAACATTTTTAATATTTGTACAATTGTGCAATAAAGTTTGGTACGATTGTCAAGCAATCGTTTGAGCAGGATTACAATTGTTGGGTTATATTGTCAAACCTCATTGCAAACAAACGAATGAGAAAAATGTAATTTTAAAGAATACCACCTTACATTGTTGAAGCGTATCATACTATCTGCATGCAAGACAGTGAATATAGAAACTTTCATTATATCATAAACTATTTGTTTATGAAATAATGCACATTCTTTAAACACATTCAATGAACACCATGCTGAAAACTTATACTATTTATTATAATTTTAATATTGTATAGTGAAAGGTAATTAGTCTATATACAAAATAAAGTTATAAACTGCCGTTATTTTTTGCCATCGACACCTTTAATACGCATTAGGAAGGCCAATATTCGTCTACTTCTATAAGTAAACTTACTTGGAGTCATGTAGTTGAGAGTTCGCAAACGAATAAGTTTCGGCATTGACCCTTCCAAACAAGTCACGGGGTGCTGCCTGCTGATAATTATCTTGCCTGCGATCAGTCTCATCTCTTTTTCTATCTTGCGACCAAGGATCCCTGGGAGAAGGATCGTATCCGTAGCCATCTCCATAGGACACTCGTCTCTGCGCGGCAGACTCCAGCCCGTGTGGAAAGCTGCGATTCTCTTTCTGCATGACATGCATTTCCTCTGAAGTAGGGTTTGGCGGCGACCAGAACGTTACACTTACGAAGCGGTTGTCTGAAGCCGACTCATTTCTTGTAACGCGTGCTCTGAACAATGAGGAAGCGTTCTGTGCATCTCTACTGTGTCTAACTGCAGAACGGAATGTTGGAAAGACGCTTTCGTTAGGAGACAAAAAGTCTATCGATTTTTGTGATGCACTGAGGCTGTTGCTTTTTGCTCCAATACTGCTGTTGATTACCGAGCCGTTCGAAAGTCCTGTAAATCCAAAACATTTATGGATTAAATTCGTTTTAAATATTTTCACAAAGTCGCTCTTAGTTAATTGCCTGAAAGTCAAAAAGTTACTAAATTTACAAATTATATACATGATCATGCGTTCACATTTCACTCCTCCACCATATATTATATGATGTCAATTTTTGGGGGAGAAAATTGTAGCTCTAACAAGAATTCCCATTGAACTGAATATTTTATTTGCATAGTGCATGGTACAGTTCTTGAAAATTAAATATGTAGGGATAACCGATCTTGTATACTAGGTTTGAGTTTCATTCGTATACAGGGTGTCCCGCAAAAATTTACCCTATTATGTATTTATCATATTTCCAGTTGAAATTTAGATATTTTAAGACTGTTTATTAATTCATAATTTTAATGGTTATTAATAGTTTTTAAAAATTGTATCCTACACACGCATGAGCAGTTAAAATATTTGTGAATGAAGAATTTACCTCTTCATTTTCAACTCTTAAAGAACCCTAAAATGCAGCTCACTAAAGACCAAAGAATTGTTATTGTCTTAGAATTTAAAGAAACTAAAAGCTGTGAACAAGTTAGAAGAGATTCTCATGAAAAATTTCCTGAAAAAACTCTCCCAATAAGAAAACGGTTTATCAAATAGTGAGGACATTCTATCAACATGGAAGTATTGTGAACAGATACAAAGGAAATTCTGGGAGAAGAATAACACAAAGAACTGAAGATAATATTGCAATTGTGGGACAATTAATCTCAGAAAATCAACGAAGCTCTGTAAGGTGTAACAAAAACAGTCTTACAAAGACAACATTTCATACAATTTTAAAGAAGGATTTTGGTGTGCATCCGTACACAATGCAAATAAAACACCATTCACTGCCCGCTAACTACGCAAGGCGTAGAGCGTTTTGCAATTTGATTACCACACAACAACCTAGGTTCAATGAAAAATTAGTAATCACTGATGAGGCTGCATTTTCAATGAAGGGAAGTGTTAATACTCAAAATACAAGGTTTTGGTTTATTAATCCACCTGAAGAAAATGTTTTTGAAAAAAGCATACGAAGAAAGAAGCCTTCCGTGGGAGTGGGTCTTTGCGGTAATGGCACTGTTATTGGGCCCTTCTTATATGATGAAACTTTAACAGGAGAAATTTATTTAGAAATGTTAAATGGATCAATACTTCCATCATTTGAGCTGGTTTATAACGGCAATCAATTCAGACACATTGGGTTCCAGCAAGATGGAGCACCAGGTCATCGACGCAACATAGTCAAAGACAAGTTACGAGAAGTATTTGGACATCGGATTCTAGCACTTGGATTTGATGTTGAGTGGCCACCAAGAAACCCAGACCTAACACAATGCAATCTTTTCCTTTGGGAATATGTTAAGAATCTTGTATTCAGAACGTCACTCCGACATTGGAAATAGTACGAGAACGGGTAAAGGATGTATTTGAGAGATTGAAGAACGATCGGAAAACAGTTGGTGCTATGATGAATCCAGCTAATACTTGTCTTGAAAGGAACGGTGGTCATGTTGATAGATACTAAAGGTTGATTTGTACTTTATCAATATTTATTTTGGATATTATTATCATTTATTATCATCATTATTTGTCAAAGTTGTTCGGAAAACTGGAAATAGAGAATAAATATAAATAATGTTATTATAATAATTCCTTGGCACAAGTCATGATCCACCCTTGTTTATTCAACTACTTACTGTGCACACATAATTCAGTAGATACTTACAAAAAATTTTATTTGAATGAAAAACAAAATTTATTCTAACATGAACTAAAGAGTCTAAAAATATCTTAATTTAAACTGGAAATATGATAGATACAAAAATCGGGAATAGTTTGTTTCACGATTTTTTGTAATTTTTTCTCTGATCCTTCGCAGATATTCATTTAATTTGACATATTATTGTTAAGGTTAGAAAGATTTGAAGAAAAACGGTTATTATCAGCATAGTGTGTAGATTAGGAATTTGAAGTCGATGTAACTACATCAATTATTCAATATTAGAAACCAGGAAAGTCCTAAGACAGATCGTTGAAAAAAATTATGGTTAATATCACGTGGATCCAATTAAACATCACAAAAAGTAACGTATTGCCTGCAATTTGTGACGAGTATTCGGACATGACGAGACGATTTCAGTACATAGAGGAATGCTTGTGGAGTTGATGTTTCTATTTTTGTCAGTGTGATTGCTGCATACAGTCCCATGTTTCCGGAACAAAACTTCAGCAGTTCATCAGACACAGCCAACATTCAGAAAATCCCCAAAGATCATGCCGCCTGTTCGCTTCTCCTTCTTAGTCGGCAATTAAAGATCACTGTCAAAATTTCAACCATCCATTCGAAATTTCTAATTTTCCAACCTTTTGTAGAACAAATAACGAGCAAGACCTTTGTGTCTCAGAATCACTGTTTATATTTACCCATAACCCAAACTTGAATGTAGGTCAGAGTGCTATCAAATTATGCAATGCTTCAACCTAGTAACATGGTTTTGTGTGTGTAGATGTGTGCGTGTTACTGAATTTTGGCACTGGCCAAAATTGTTTCATAAATGTAGGATATTAGGTTTTATCTTATAAAGATAAATGTATGTTTCTTTGTTTTATTGTCGGTATATTTTGAGTTCAGCGTCTGTCTATTGTCTATTACAAGGAAAATCCTATCATCACATTCCCACACGTAGACGTTCCCTTCCGCGTTGGTTCTTCTTTTTATTTTGCGGGTGAGATTTTCAGGAAATCGACCAGTTAGTATTATGATATCAATATGCAAGAATACAACCTTTTGAAGTCGCTTAAAGAAAAGAAGCGACAAAGGACGAAGACATGACTGAACTCTCTCTGCGTAGACACTTAGCCATTTGTATTATGGATTTGTTTGTGCTCGAGGCGGTTCCCATTTTACATAATGTAAAATGTGGCTTTGAAATTTGGAAATGCGGCTTTGGATTTGAAATAAAGATAAAATATCAATAGAATTATGCACAGCTTTCACGTCGAAATAAGTCAGTTTTGGTAATGGTTTTGTCTGAGTTTGTAATTATTGGGACTGAAAAACTCTACTGAGATTAATTGAAGAATGAGCAAACTTACTGGAAAGCATACTTATTCTTACTCCAGGAAAAAGTTGTTTCTTGTGTCAATTCTGAATTAAAAACTCTGGCTCTACGCTTTGAAATGATGAAGCTTCTTTCCGTACAGCTAAAAATGTATCAGGAAAGATATCATCAAAATTTCAAGGGTTTTTCGTCCAATGAATAATGGCCTCCAAGTTCTCCGATATCAATCCAATGAAATTAGAAATCTGGCTCATTTTAGAGAGAGATTTGTCATTCTTTGAATCCTTATTTGATTAAATTTACGGTCACCTTAGACAAATGTTGGAGCAATATAATACGCAGGTGTCACATGTGACTTAACTGTACGTGCACAATTTTGTCCCCTGATTTTCGTCGAACAAAAGTAATGTGAAAATTTACCCGGTAGTTATGAAGTCCATGACTATTTTTGTGATGAAATTTAGATTGTAAACATTGCATCGTTGCTGCATAATAAATGTGTTATTTATTTGTCTACACTTCGTGGCCTTTACGTCTCCGTCTCAAACAAGAAAAAACAAGACAGAGAAGTACAAAAAGGAAATTAAAGGCCTTCGACATTCAAAACTGAATCCATAAAAGCCTCCCGCTGGAAGTCTCGTTGATTTCGCAGTGAGTAGCTATGTCTACCACTCAGGAGTGTTAATTCCTCAGACACCCTGAAGAGGGCAGGTACTGTCAGCACATACCCATCGGTGGAGCTCAGAAATTCAACGTAATCTCGAAGTAGTGCTGTAAGTCCAAGGTTTGACTACGGACTATTCTTTCCAACGCAGCCCAACAAGGTACTTTGACTACGTTTTATTCTTACTACAGCCTTTGTATAGCTGATTCATCAGCGTTGATATAACCTTCGAAGAATCTTTTCATCAACATCTTAGAGGTGCTTTTGAATAATCTCATTTTATTTACAGCTCAATCAATTGCAAAAAATGTTGAACTATCGTGTGCAATTTCCACGAATAACATGATTGTGTTTTCATTGTTCCATTCGTGTATATTGTTAAGAATACCCCAAAAATTTGCTGAAGCTAGAACACATGGAGTTGTGGCTGGCGTGCGGAGTGGCCGTTACTCAAGAACAGGGCGCTAGAATAAGGACTGATGAGGAGTTCGTCGCTCTCTCCTTTCTCTCTCTCTCTCGCTCTCTGTACTGCTCATCTCGTGCCACAATGCGAGCAGCTCGGCCGTCACTGCGCTGCTACACAGTCGTGTGTCATTCCATAGTGATCTTATGAGCACTGTATTCTCTCCGCTTGAAATGCAACTGGATTTATAAGTGCTGGCAAATTCGATGTGGTCTCGCCTTCTACGATGATGAGCTATGCTGTTGCTTTTCTGCTCACAGGTTAGGTTTATGAGCGAGCACGGCACAAAATCAAGTTGCAATTCTCAACTTGAAAGGAGAAGTTAGCAGTAAGCTATTCGTCTTCAAAATTGCAGAATACTTTTGCAATTTCAAAACTGACGATTTTCAATGAAGTATGTAAACATTCATGTAGCATAAATTATGCTATTATATTCATAGAAAAATTTTCAAATCTAATTTCGAATCTCAATTGCGTAACTGTGAATGACTGAATTTTAGATGAACGGTGTTTTTTCTAAAGCTTTTTCTAACTACTTGTATCGATTGTAGGTATCTATGAATGAGTCAAATGTATAGAGATGCAAACATATTTTACGTGTTTACAATAGTCGTGTGTAAAATTTTTAAAAATTATTTGTACAAATGAGGAATTTTCCAGTAAGGCAAATTCGACCTTTGCCTTTGTCTCAATTAAGAGATTATATTAACTTTGGGGTTGAAATAATGATTTATATTAGGATTAAAGCGATTGTCAAACGGTACACAAAGTTAACAGCAGATAAATTTTCATTTATGCTCGAAATGAAGGCAGAGACTAGGGTTATGAAGAGACATGATGACGATAAGCCGAGCTCAAGATGGATGGCCTTTATGTCTGGTTTGCTGTTAACTTGGCTTGTGTTTTGTTGCTACTGAAGGTGATGAGGTTGACGGTATTCAAGTTGGTGTTGAGGTTGCAGTTATAAATTTGATAACAGAATATTTCATGGACTGCTTCCTTTATGGTGTGTGTGAAAACTGGGCTAAGGACTAAAAAGAGGAATAATCTCGCTGCTCTAATTAACGTTTGATTCAAGAAAAAATATCATGAATAGGGTCATTCTTTCTGAAAAATTCCAATCATTATATCGATTAAGAAATGCTGCAATTTGATTTTAGTTAATGGTGGAGTGAAAACCATTTAAAGTTTGAGCTGAATTGAAATTATAGTTAGATTTGATGAGAAGCTGAGGTCAAGTAAGGGTGGATTTGAAACAAAGTTTGGGCTTAAAATTGAACTAGCGGAAACAACTAATGAGACCAGTGAGGTAAATACATACTAAACTTGTCGGCTACATTTAACAGGCTTAAGAACTTGAATCATGTTTGCCTCATTTGCTGTGCAAAGCTTCAATTTCACATGAATGTGTAAGAAATTTATATAAAAGTATACGTTACACTCATCAATACCGTTTTAGAAATTATTGTATACATTTTATTGCGTCTAATTTTACTCGTATTCTGGTCACAAAAACTATTTTCTTACTAAACCTCCTGTGAAAACTGTTGACACGATATACAAAAATTTAAAATCCTTTACGCTTGAAAAAAGCCTTCTTCTTACATTTTCGAAGATAATTTGCGCTTGACACTCTTTTGGCTCTGAAATTAATGATATTTTCTTTCAAGAATGTCCTTTAAAACTGCTAGAATAAACGGGAGCATAAGTTGATCATCATTTCACCATTCATTGATCAACAGAGACGACTGACGAGTGAAATCAGTTATTTTGGTACCCAATGAAAACCACTTATTTTTTGGATAAATTCGGTGTGACGGGACCAGAGCTTCAGCTTGCTTTGCTGGTGTGTTTACAGGAGATATTCCTCCGCTGGCGCTGCGGAAATGTCCCCAATTGACCAAAAACTCGCTATTTCCCTCAGGCCAAGCGATGCTCTCCCTCTTTTCCTCATCGATTGCGAGTTTCTCGAGTTTCGAGGCCATCAGTTTGATAAACGCACATCTCTGCCGCACTGTTCTCACTGATCTTATTTTTATGAGGCTATCATGCAGAGGTAATACTAGCGTTTGTGAAATATATCTGTTCGAAGGACGAATAAAATTATGTCTTATAATTTAGGATGCTTATGTACTTAAATTATTCGGTTGCTTATGCTTATATTGAATCGATAAATAGCATATCAATCGATTCCAAGCTTCTTATGTTCATTTTAATGGAGGAAATAGCATTTCCCCACCAACATTTTTTCACTTCCAATGCGTTTCTTTTTTTGGCATATAGTATTGAAATGGCAATAAGCTATGATATGAGATCAATTGATTAGTGGAAAGAAATAAGCGCACGAAAAATTATAAAAATGTTCATAAAATTGCATAAAGACGTGTGAATAACTCAATTCAAAATCGATCAAATTGAATTTAATACTATATGTCTGAAGCAGCCATAAGTTGGAGTATGAGAACAAATTAATGCAACTGAAGGCTAAATGAAGAAGAGTAGTGACCACTTCAGTCGCACGTTCTGTGGGCTGCCGAGCGAATGGGAACTTCTCTTTGAAGCTGGTGTTCTATAGCTTGATTGAAATTCTCAGTTTGATTGTGATCGTTCGGAAGGGCAATGTTGGGTATTATAGTTTAGATTGATACGTGTGGAATGAGTGTTAGATGTTTGGTGTGAATCTCTGATTATTCAATTTTAATACTATAGTGGAAGAGTAGAAAGTTAAAACTGATGTTTACAAGTCTTGAAGTTTTTCAACCAGAATTCCATTAAGAACCACAATCATTTCTCATAGTAATTTCTCGGCAAGTAGAGAAATGATTATTGGTGTTTAGTAACATATATTTTGGAATGTACTCTTGGATATATTTTTGAATGGACATATTGCTTGAAGGGTAGCAAAAACTCTAAGCACTGGGGCTCCAACATCTTTTAAAGAATGTTAATCATGTTGAGTGTATCAAAACATTGAACGAATAAATTGATCGTAAATTTTCATCATAACTAACATACAAAATATATAACAGAATATGAAAATCAATTTAATTGATTAGAATGAACCAGAAGTTACCACAGGAATCTTTTGTTGATTTATCAACGAAAATTTACTACGAAAGCCATAAAACTTATGACACAGTTTTGAAACTAAATACAATAGTTCCATGAACCAAGAATACCATTGAAGAAAAGTAGGGAACACAAGTTTTTAGTACACTGAAGAACCCATAGAAATCCCGGTCGAGTGAATTATCGGGTGATCTGACACCCAGACACTGTTGGCAAACAAGAATACGATACCAACCTTGCAGAAAGTGTGTCTACTTGGAAAGTTCTAGAGTAACACAGAACCAAAGAGTGCTTATTTTCACCTAACATTCTGCATCTTTCACTGACACTGTTATATAACGATTAAATTTAAAATATTTTCGTATAATATTTCAGGATCATTGAAATTAAACACTCGTACTGAAAACGTCTTAACTCTGTTATTCGGAGAAGTGATATCCCATTCATGTGAGTCGTAGACAAGTTTCATTGAGCTCGTCTGGAAAATCTTTCCTGGAATGACATGGAATGATTAAGCTTAAAAGAATTTTTCGAGTTCCCTACTGCGGCACTTCCTTATTCGATACGAAAAAACACGTATTGTTCATAAGACGATGTTTCCAGTCGTTTACATATAGTGCCGATGCAACTCAGTATGAAGAACTTCACGTGAGTGTCGATATTTTTATTGGCCTCAGCCTTCCAGGACTCGAATCAGTGGACTGCTCCCATGGGGTACGAACTGAGTCTCTGGCTTACTGCTACCGAAGCAACAATTTTTGGTCTAAGTGAATGGTTTCTCATGAGACTTCGCGCCCTGGGTGTAAACGATACTCTGAAAAATTCTGTGCCTACCGCATTTTTGACGTTTTTGGCTCACTTCATAAACGAATGATTTGAAAATTTGTTCAATTTTTAAATTTGAGAATCAATATTGTCCATTTTAACAGCAAAATAGTATTTTATATATGACTCAGAAAACGTTCGATAAAATGATGAGGTTATTCTTCAATAAACACCAATAAAATTAAAAGTCTATTCATCACAAAATTTGATCATGTTTAAAAAAACTCAGATGAAAAACGCCCGAGTAAACTTTAGGCCATTGCTCACTCAAGGTGTGGCTTATGGCAATGCATAAACATTGAAAGTGATTTCTTATCTTCTGTGAAGTGATCTACAGTTAAAATGCTGTTCACTTTGATTTTGAGCAATATGTATTGTCAATTTTTGGTTGCCATGTGCCTACTAAATTTTATGACGGAACATTAAAGGTTATCAAAACATTGGATGTCCGTTTACGCATCTTTGAATATACGTCTATTGTTATTAAAAGTCAAACTACGAGACGAGTTAGCAATGACTGGCTTACCAAGTACTGTTTTTTTCAATTCAAGCAAAACGTAATCTTCATCTTTCATTTTGGTGTCCAGTTTCATTGCCAATGGAACTTTGCTTTTTATTTCGGGGTTTGCGTCACATCTATTCTACATATTTAGCCGAAGCTCACTCTCCCCGGAAAAAGTTCAAAAATGAGCTTTAAATGCTCTGCCAAAGATGAAATGGATTCTAATTTTTAATTTGAAGAGGAATGAGAAATAATTTTTCCTCTTCATTTTTCAGTGACGCATCAGTAATTATTTTAGTCGGGCCCCTCAGGCCGTGCCTGGAAGAGATGATGAGAGTCTTCTTAAAAAATTTAGCATGAAAAGCTTGAATTTTTGAGTGAGCTGTGCAACAGAGGCAGCCAGGGTCTGGCGAACTTATGAACTGCAGACAGCAATTTTTCAGAAAAATAAAATATCAGCAGCATAGGAATTGTAATTGCATTTATACTGTAAAACATGCACTATGGTGAGCTATATTTTATCACAGTCATTTTCAGAACTACGTTGAATTGTTGTGAGTACGATGTTTGGAGATATGGGATAAATTGTTGAATAAATAATGAAAAAAATCGTCTCGACCGATTTTCAGTAGTGTTTTAGGTTCTTATTTGAACAGAAACTAAAATATAATTTAGAATAATAGCTAAAATAATTGTACTTTAGAATAAAAATACCAGGACATAAAAGAACGAGGATCGGATATTCAATATATTTCGTATATTTTTCAACGCATAATAGAAGAAAAACCGAACCCCAACATTAGTAGTATGATATTTTCACAGCTCCACCGAATGTTACAAAAATGTTACATTTCTTGTAAATAAATAGAGTGGAACAAAGTATTATTTTGTAAAGGTTTCCCAAACATAAGTTCAAACACTAATTTTTAAAAACAAGTTTTGCTTCATAACTACTATCGTCTCCATTGCTTAATTTTGAGTTTCTTTACAGACCAAGAAAAAACAGTGAGCTGAATTCACAGTACATGAAAGTACATTTTCTTGCCCAGCTGGAAAACAACAGTTTAGTTGAGTGGCTGGTGGTTTGCAATTTGGTATCAGTAACAGGCGTACTTGACGTACCGCAATGACTACAGTTTTCGAGCATTGATTCCTACTTTTTAAATAAAGTTTGTATTTGTATAGCTCAGTTTTGTAATTTAAAAATATTTTCAAGTAGTGTTCGGGTTGCTAAATCAGCTGTTTGAAACACCAACTGTTATGCTATGTGTAGTATTAAAAGTAAATATATACTTTGACTTCTTGTGGAATTGAATTTTCATAGATAGAAATAGCTGGGTCACATTTTTATTCCATGACGAAAACACCTCCTATTTTTTAACCTGTGAATTGAGAGGATGAGTTTGTTTAGAGATAATAGTTGGTTACGACTTTTCAGAAAAATGCGTTAGAAGATTTTATTTTAGTATTCTTAAGATCCAAGCTAGATGATACAATGACAGAATAAAAATATCATTAGTTATGATATTTACAATTAAGGATTTACATACATATATAAATAATTTCAAATTTTCTGTTTCAGTTACAAAGTTTGCACATTCTCCAACGCAAGGGGAAACTGATTATGTGAATTTTTGTACGCAATCTATTTAATTTGTTTTCAATGATAAAGTAAAATTCTGCTTCCATTAAATAGTTGCAACAAATGAGGGATGAAGTGAAATACCTGAACACACAACGAGAGCGAGGATGACTGTACAGCCTCGCCTGTCGTTGCCTCTGCGACGCCTAGCAGTTCGTTGCATCTCCGACCCACCAAACCCGAACGTAGGGATAGCTGCAATACTTCAACCTGACACAAAGAAAGTATTGCTTAGTCCCATACAGGTATAGTAACGACCATAAAAATCTTCTACTGCTTTAATAAGCAACAGCACTGAAATTCAGTGCTGAGGGTGTCAGACGGCCGTCATGATATGTAAGTAAGTTATAAACAAATACGAGATACATGTCAGTCATCGTTTCTGTAACACCAAGATTTTTATTGCATAAACGTAAAAGATGTTCGCAGTTGAATAAATCAATTAATCTGCTCCAAAAATCATATGTTTATCCTTATTCTTAAATGTTGGACAGCAGCTTGTACATTTGTAATAGAGAAGCATTGTTACTAACAGAACTGTAAAATACTTTGTATTGTTTCTTTAGCATTGAATTGTTTGATAATACAGAACTCATAATATCCTATAATACAGGCAAACAAGCCATACTAGAATTTGAATTTGTATCACAAGTTGATTTTCCCTCTTCTAGAGTGAGCTGTACGAACAAACATATGATATGAGGAAAAAGAATTTCAAAATCCTGTCTCTTACCTGCGCTTTAACGCTTCAAAATGCAATTGGACCTTGACCACATTTCCCATTGTTCACTAAATCTTAAATGAGTTTTGCGACTCCTGAACATATTTTGCTGTGAATATACAGTGCACTAGATTCTGTATCACCTCACGAAGAAGAAATTTTTTAAAATCAAATAATGAAGTCATTCAATTGCTGAAGTTAATATCATTTAATGTTATCCCAATCGATGTTATTTTTCATCATGACATTGTTAACAGGCTCACCTAAATACTATGATGAGAGACACAGCAAAGTATATTCTACGGTATACTCACCCTTAGAACACTTCTCACAGAAAGCAAGAATTCCAGCGGTCCTGCATCTGAGTTGATGGACTTACTGCATGTAAGTTACGCTTACTGTACAAACGCATTCCTATCAAAGAGGCCGATCAGCGTGCAAAGGACATCAAAGAAGGAGGAATTTTTTTGCGTATTGCTAGGCAAGTGAGAAGGCAAGGAGAGATGGCGACGGTCGAGCTCAGCGGGAGACGTGAGAGCAATTTGCGCTGTAGGCAAAACTGGCGCGTTCGAACTCTCAGGCGGGGAAGAGGGGGGAGGAGAGGAGAAGGAGTGTGTGGGATATGGAACCCCATAAGCTGTGTGTGGGCGTCATGGATGGTACCGTGTTTTACTTAGTCTCTTAAATACGAAACGTGACAGAAATGAGAACATGCACGTGTGTATGAACAGGGATGCATCTGGCCTGAAGTACGAAATCGCTGTCGAATACTAAAAATCAGAACAAATTATTTTGAAGGGATAAATTAGGAAACTTTGCGACACTAGAAAAACATTTAAACCTTATTTCTTGCATGGTGCAATATCAAACGATTCATTTTTACTAATAATTTGAGCAGCTTTCTACTAACACTGAAAGCGTCCTCCAGCTGTCAAATGCATTATAAGCATCTACTTTGGTACTGATTTAAAAATAATTCAGATGCATATAAATTTTTGTTGCATAAATTGTGCACATAATTGGACTGAATAACATTAATATGTTTTCAAATGAACAGTTGTATTGCTGATGTAACAGACTTCATTCATTAAATATAGGAAATTGGGGGGAGAAAATAATTACTGGATATTATATAACTCTGATGCATCAGCTGATACGTAATTAGTGCTAAGCCTAAGAATTAGTCTCGGGAATGATGACCCAGAGAAAACTTATTCCAATCTCGTATACCAATATAATTACTTCATCGTTTCATACACTGGTTCCGAAAGAAGTTGTTCAGTGTAATAATTTATTAACGAACTAGCAGACCTCCTTGTAATCGAATTATAACCCATTCTAACTGGCATTGATTATACAAGCTCTTGATTATTCTGTAATTTCAACTTTTGTCACAATTGCAGCAGAGGTAGACTCAATTTTCTCAACGATCATGGAAGAGGCAATGAGGCGCGTAGGTCACTCTCAAGCTCATTCCATACTTTCCAATCTGCTTTAGATTTAGAAACTGCAGCCGTCACCCACATGTGCTAAAATAATCCTTTAAGCTCAGAGAACCACTTTTAGACGATGTTAGCTCTTTGAATGCTAGTGTTGTCGTCCTAAAACGTTTCATCGCCATCAGAAAAGTAGAAATCTATTGAGGGTTGAACATGGTGATCCAGGATCTACATATATAATCAACTATGTATCTCCCTCTCTTTCTCTCTGTATCCGTGTGTGTCCGTCCCATTACTTCCTGCAACTTGAGGTGGTGGCGCGCAGGCGGGACACACCTGCCACCCGCAGCACCTCCTGCCCGCCACCACCCGCCGCACTGCCTTCTTGTACTCTGCGTATCGCGGGAGTATCTACATATATAATCGACTATGTATCTGCATCTTGGTGTATCTGTGTGTGTCCATCCCATTACTTCCTATCTATTACTGAAGAAAAATTATTGAACTGAAATCAGTACGGGTACGCATGTATTCTAAGCATTGTATTGTGGATACCAAAAGCGCAGGATCACTATTAAATACTTGATTTTGATACGGCCATGTTATCGAGCGAAAAAATACAGAATAAAAGTTCTGTATATATTTATGAAAAATATTCAGATTCTGATAGTACCACGGGTAAAACGGAAAAATGGGTTTATTTCATAGATTCTTAATTTTGTCACTTTTAAATCAAGGAATTTCAACAGACACTATCTGGGCCATGTTATTGGTAGATAAGATACTGAATGGAAGTTCTGTATATATTAATGAAAAGTATTCATTTAAATCCCAATAATTCGTCGTAAATCTTTAATACATTTATCTTTAAATGATTTTAAATTAGTCAACTCTAAATCGTGGAATTTTCCCGGGAGCTGTCTAGTTTAATCTAATCTAATATTAAGAATGACGGCCATGTGTTTATATATCTATTTATTTATATGCTTCGTGTCACGCTCTTAAGAATAGGAAGAAATTAGCACTGGCGGTCTTGGTTACAGTTCACTGGTAAATTGATACACTTATTTTCGCTGTACAAGTGCACTATAATAAGTCTCTTTCAAAAAGTTAGAGAGATCCAGAGACTTATATACTCGAGTCCGTATCGTGGATACCGAGTTCGGCGAGGTATTGCATATTACAATATACATACACAAGCTCGCAGTTGCTTTCAGTAATGATGAATTTCTGTATCCAGGATATGACACGAATGGCTATAACTACTTCTATTGCGGCTCAAAAATACTGAATTCTAAGTGTTTATTACTGTCACAAGCAAAACAAGGTACCTTTGAAATAAGCTTAAGCATGGAAACTCCACTCGAACGAAAAAAAAGACTGAATCGAGAGCAAAAAAGAAGAGCGAGAGAAAGATTATCTCAAGAACAACCAGCTGTTGTAAGGCAACAGAAGCAGGATCAGTATGCAAGTAGTTCACAAGAACGACTAGAGGCCATACGCTCAGCAGCAAGATTAA
>VCRD01000427.1:137331-220046 GCA_006783055.1 Trinorchestia longiramus | reverse complement strand
TAACGGAATAGCCATACAGATCTTGTATTTTATGTATTGAAAATATTCCATTGTTGTTCGATAGTGCTTAACTTTTGCAGGGATTCTAGTGCCGATGCGGCTAGAATAGAATATGGCAACAGGAACGAGCCGTTTGCTCCATTCTTGGGCTGCTACCCATGTCCCATGCCGATGTATTTGATGGCTTAAGCCAGTGGTTTTCAAACTTTTATCCATCGCGACCCCCTTTAAAAGATTTTATTTTCATACGACCTCTTTAACTTTAGCAAAATAAAGAATAAAATATAAATATAGCAGACAAATTTAATGTTTATAAAGAAATCGGGTGTACTGTACAAAATACACATTAAATAATTGTAAAAAGTAATATATAAATTACATTCATAAAATAAGAATCGATTGCTTATATTAAGGGTATAAAGATATTTATAGATACTATCAGTGGAATTAAATAATATCACTTATATTTAATTAATGGGATTGATGCGCCTGTATTTTCTTACACAGAAGGTCAAATCTAGGTTCTATTTTTGTTAACGCTGGTCTAGATACAGTTTCAATATTTCCTAGACACGATCGATGTTTTTTTTTTGAGAGTAGTTAAAGCCGAAAAAGCACTTTCACATGAATATGTTGACGCAAAAGATAGTAAAGTATCCATTGCAAGTCGTGACAAGTTTGGATATTCTAATTTGATGCCGACCCAAAACGAATTTAGATTCATTTTAGAAAACAGTGTTTAGAGAAGAATCAGAAAAAAGTTCTGCAAATTTTTCATGTTCCTTTAGTGTGAGATGACACACTTTTTCGACTTGAGCATTGAATGAATTTTGGATCCCATCAAATCGGCTCATGTCTGATTCTTGAAGAAAATATTTTTTTAAATTTTTCCCTAAGCTTACCAAGTACTTGATTATAATTCGTTTGATTATTTAGAAATTTAGTTCGTTTTCTGTGATGAAATCTTCCAGACATGGAAACATCTCACATGAGTTACTTTTTACATTCATCAACCATACATTACCTTTCTTCAGGAAAGCTTGAATTTTTGAAGTTAATGTAAGAACATTTGTATTTTCGCCTTGTAATGATATATTGGTCATTAACCTTGTCAAGAATATCTGATTAATAACAAAGTTTGGAAAGCCAATTTTTGTTTTGGAAATGTTTTACCAAATCTGAGTCGTTACCTTGTAAAAATAACATGAATTCGTTTTTTAAAGCGACCAGCCGTCTTAAAACCTGACCTCTTAAAAGCCATCGAATGTCAGTGTGAAGCAGCAGCGATCTCAATCTAAACCCATTCCTTTGCACAAATTTCTAAAGGGCCGAGTATTAAGAGCACGGATTTTGATGTAATTAATTATTTCAATTGAATCTTGTACCACTGCAAATAATTCTTCGTTAATTTTTTTCGTTGCTAGCACCTCCCTATGAATCATCTAATGAGTGAAGGTTATACCTTCATTGCATACAGACCGGACTTTATTGTGGAAACCAACATTCTTCCCTGCCATTATTGCTGCACCATCGGTGCACATCACAACACAGTTAGCCCAATTCAATCCCACTTTTTAAAAAAGTCATCTAATTTTTGAAATATTGCTTCACCTGTCGTATGTCTTTCTAGCGGCCTGGAAAAGAGTAAGCCTTTATGAACATCGCTGTTGTAGCAATACCTTACGTACGCTAATAACTGTGCCATGTTTGTGATATCCGTTGTTTCGTTCAATTGAATTGCAAATTTTGAACTATTTTTAATTTTTTCAAGTAATTGTTCAAATTGGTCTTTCGCTCATTTTCGACATTCTTCTCCCCACTGTATGTTGGCCATTGGAGTTTTTCTTAATTCGTTTGCACATTTTTGTCCGTTGATAATTGAAGGGTGAACAGCACTAGTGGACTACTTGCATTTTTTCCCGTGGAAAATATAGTACTATAGTAAAAATGCAAGTAGTCCACTCCCGTGCTGTCGCTAACACAGCGCTGACAGAGGCGATTACGATCCAGTAGTTTACTATATGAAGGGTGGACAGCACTAGCGGACTACTTGCATTTTTTCCCGTGGGAAAAAATGCAAGTAGTCCGCTAGTGCTGTCCACTCTTCAATTTCGGATATTCTTATTGCTATTGGCAGAGCAAGCACTTCACCAATTGTGAATGGTGTTTTAGTTTTTGCAATTAGATAAGATGCCTCAAACTAGGCTCGTAAATATTTTGAATTCGTTAAAATATGTACTTCAATATTAGACTGTTGCTTTTTTGTAGGCTGTAACAACCTTTCAAAAAAATCCACTGGTTTGTTAGCACAAGATGGATGATTCGTGTCAAGACGCCTCTTCAATTTTGCAGGCTTCATGCTTTCATTTGCTAAATGCTCACTGCAGATCACACACATTGGGCGCTGCTCATTATTTATTTCAATAAATATAAATCCACATTGTAAATAAGTTTCATAGAACTTTCTTTTTTTCCCATGAGAATGGTTTCTCTCTTTTGTTTCCACATTAGCATTTGTCTCACCAGTTGCAATCGAACCAGCGTCATTCAAATCACCAGAGGCCTTACTTTTATGTATTAACCATTTATCCATTGCTAGATTGCTCAAAAAGTATTAAACATAAATTCAACTTCGTAAATCCATGAAGAATGGTAATTGATGTGCAAATAAGCTCTGCAATGGATAAAAAGTACATACAATATAAAATTTCACTTTTTTCATTAACCCAAATATTAAATTATAAACTCTTAATACACCTCTAACGTCAAACTCATTTATTTCGTTTATATATCCATTGCAACGATAGGAATGAATTAAAATATTTTTGAAACAAAAGAACTAATATCAAGTACTCATTGTAAACTTGTGAAGTTACACACATTCAAGAATAACACATTAATATTGTATGATATGGGAGGAAATCGAAATAGAAAGCAACGACAACAATCAGCTGCTTAAAAATTGTGTCAATAAAGTTGAAAGATAAACACCAGTATCCATATTATTAATTACTTATTGTTTAATAATAGTGAAGATTAAGGAAATTGTGACATCACACCATCGCTATGACCCTTATTGACATGATTTTCTTCCACGGGTTGAAAATCTTCTCCTGTGTTAACAGGTTGTATATTTCTCTGAGCGCTACTCTAGTCACTGTTGCCAGACGTAAAACTTTTCAATGCTAATTCTACAATCAACCTAGGCATGTGATTGAACAAGTTCAAAACTCGTTACAAACATATAACCCCGGCTCAGCATTTTCATTAAGTTTGTGTTATTTTATCTATAGTTTTCATGTTTAATAATGACAAAAAGACTTGATTAATCAATATTTATTAATTATTTATCTTAAAAATGATATATTTTATTCTGAAATGACATTATTACTTAAATAAGAAAAGTATGGTCCTACATTTCGCGACCTCATTTGAATGGTCGCGACTCACACTTTGAAGAGCACTGGCTTAACCAACCGTTTGTGATAGTAACACGGTTCTTCGATTTTTGGCTCAGTCATTTTAAGCCACTGTTTCAATGCTGACTGCTTAAAATTATATATCAGACTATTTACTACCTTATTTTTAGACAGCCAACTATATTGTTTTAGCCTACTGACTGTGAAATGTTATTACAATTGCGTGAATTAGCACTCCATGTTATCTAAGATTGCTAACAATATTATTTTAGACTGCCAAGCGTATGTGATAAATGATAATAATATATTATGTCATTTTAATGATATAATGACATTGCCAAGCTTATGATGATAATGTGAGTACTATGTTCTATTCTAATGTTAATTATTTAAAGATTGCCAGGTATTAATAAAAAGACACAGACAAAGAATATCACACCGTGAAGTTACCTTGCAGAGCTCATAACTGCGTTTCCAAGTACATTTCCCATTCGGACTCCAACTACAACACCTGACCACCACACTACATAATACGTCCTCAATTGTAATTATTTCGAGTCATGACTCCGACTTCATTTTATGGTTCTGACTATAAATTCTATCTCTGACTACAACTCTTGACTCTGACGACAACTTCTGAGCCTGCCTTGGACCCATAACTCGAATGCCAACCCCAGACTGCGATGCCCACGCTTGACTTTTACTACAACTCTTGACTCCTCTTCTAGCTCACGGAGCCAATGCCAGATTGTGACTATAATACTGGGCTTCTACTCTGACTCATGACTTTAACTTCGACTCCTGACTCAAATTACATGCAATTCATCGCATATTATCTTCATCATTACATGCGGTCTTAAGAGATAATAGTCGGAAGTAACTGGGTTGGTGGCAGGTTATTCCAGCTCCTCAAAAATTTAATTTGTTGATGGTTTTATTTGAACAGATGGCCATACGTAAACCAGCATTGTCACATAACATCCCAACTTGCTGCAACAAGAGGTTTGGGAGCTTAAGGCAAATTATTGACTTTGTGAAAAAGCTTCCGATGTATTTTAAACTCTGAAACACTTTTGGATTAAATAAACCTGTTCACTGCTCTGCCTTTCTCTTCGGTACACACAGATAGTAAAGATACATTGTTTACATTTTTACATCAGCGACAAAACCAAGCTGAAATTACGATCAACTAGCTACATTCATACCATATATGATACATGTATGCATGAGCAGAATGTAGTGGAAGTAACCTAAAGATATGCTACGGCGAAAATGTAGATATTTTTTGAATTACGTACGTATGACCTAATATATACAGTAGAATATCTAAGTAACGAACCAAGAAGTTTCCCCTATTTAGCTGAGAGTTCCAATTTTAAAATATTCGTACCATTTTCTGTTTTCTATAGAAATCGTTTTTTAACGAAATTCTAAAGTTTTTTTATCAACACTGCTATTTCTTGAATGCTCATCATAGCTTTTTTTGACGTTATACTTCAAATCCAATTTATTTATGTGAGGAGTTTTATGTAGATGAAAAATGTGAAAATGGGCATCAAATTGTTTATTGCATAAATTAAATGTACATATTCAACTATATACGTACATATTTGTATTCAAATGTGCGTAATACGATCGTATTTGTAAAAACTAAAATTGTATCATATGCTGGTATTGAAAAACTTGAGCTTTGTAAACAAAGGAATACAATTAATAATGAATTAGTTTCATTACTGAATCAGTATGACTCAAGGCTGTATTGGAAACAGCCTCTAATTTCAATACTTTTTTCTCTGAAGTCGGTGCAAAAGTCTTTGACGAAGTGTCCAAATCTACTCCACTTAAACCTGTTAATGTTGGCGTAAGTCCTATCCAATTACAAAATGAAACTAACACATGGAGACCAAATCCAGTTAGTCTACAGGAAATACGTAAAATCTTATTCCTGTTGAAAAATACAAAAGCAATTGGACATGATAACATATGCCTTCAATATATCAAAGAGAATTTTAATGTTACAGCACCATTGCTTCGTTTGATAAACAATACTTCTATTACTACAAACAAATTCCCTGATCAACGGAAACATTTCATAATCAAACCATTGTATAAAGCTGGGGACATCAATACTGCATCAAATTACAGGCCAATTAGCTCTTTACTAGTATTATCCAAAATACTAGAAAAAGTCATATCAAATCAACTCTCAACACATTTGGACCCATCTAACCTACTTCATCAAAACTAGTATGCTTACAGAAAACATACCAGCACTCAAGACGCGCTGCTTAACTTCACCGAGAAAATATACAGTGACATAGACAAAAGTCACTCTCTTACTTGTGCTTGACCTTTTCAATGCTTCCAACAATGTCGAACGTCCACGGCTTCTGTAGAAAATCTCTAACTTAGGAATCGAAATGCAGTGGTTTCAGAGCTATCTATCAAACCCCTCTCGCGCAGTCCGACTAAAAAAACACGATTTCATCACCCATGCAAAACGATTTTAGCGTTCAACAAGATCCTATTCTCGGCCCACTTCTGTTCTCTATTTTCATCAATGATTTCCCATCCATGCCCTCAAACACGAGAATTTCTATGTACACAGATGATGTACCAATTGTAATGACAAGCGCTTCGGCCAAACAACCTCATACGAAAACAATTGCCGAAAGGCTTTTATAACGCGTGAAATCATGGTACGACCAAAGTGACTGGTTTTGATCATGTCCTCCTTATCCCAAAACAAAACATGCAACGAAATTAACGGTGCATTAATGTTTCTTCCCGGCGGGAAGAACATGCCTGACGAGAAAACTAGATTATTAGCCATCTAATCTTTAGTGTTATCGCGCTTTGACTACTGTGACTTGGTCTGGGGAGATATACAGTGGCGCCAAAAAAAGTCCACACTGCCAGTATTTTTTAAAACTTGTAAATTACGTTAAATGTAAAGTAACTTATCAAAACAACCTATAAACCATTCGATTCAGCGTTGATTCCTCTTTAATATTATATGCTTATATTTGATTTTCCATTCAACTATGCATGTGTTCACGTCAATTTATACAAAAAACTGAAAATCAATAAAGGAAAAAGAAACTCCGCCGTTCATAATTTGAAAATAAACCAACTAATATGTCCAACTTTTAGACAATAGAGCAGCTGTAATCGTACCAACTGTTGCTCTACGTTCTAACCAAGTTATGTTTAGTCCGAATACCTCGACTTTCTCTTAATGACCGTAAGGAGCTCATTAAACTCCACAATGCTGGAATGTCCAACTGAGAAATTAGCAGAAGATTGATATGTCATGTGAAAACTGTACGAATGACTGTGCAAAAGCACCAGAAAAATGACTGTGTTCAAGATGCTCCTAAATCCGACTGTCCTAGGGTAACTTCTTCCAGAGATGACCGCGTCATAAAGATCCGTAGCCTCAGAAACAGACTTGAAACTTCTCCTCAGATCCAAAAACATTGAAACCTTACTGAAATGTATTCTCTTTCAACAATTAAAAATAGGTTGAAGGAATTTAAGTTGCGAGCTTATATTGCAAGACACATAGCAATGATATCTGTGAAAACAGAAAGCACCGTATAGACTTAGTCAGATGTTATGAGGATCATGACGCCACATACTGGCCGAGGGTACTTATTTTAGCGATGAAAGCAAGTTGAATAGGCTAGGCAATGATGGCAGGCAGTACATCTGACAAAGGAAAGACGAGGAATCACAGGTGCACAGTTTCAACGCTGCAAGATGATGGAGGCTCCGTCATAGTGTGGGGCATGATCAGTGCCCATGGTACTGTATCGAACTCTAGTTCGATTACACGGTCGAATTAATTCGACGAAATACATTGATATGTCTGACGCACATTTTGTGGCCTATTGTGATAATAATGTGGAAGATAATCTCATCTTCATGCAGGATAATGCCCCATTCACACAGCTGGCAATGTCGAAACGTTCCTCCAGGGGCATAACATTCCATGTTTGGACTGGCCTGCCCAATCACCAGACCTTAATCCAATTGAGAACGTATAGCACTACATCAAACAACAACTATGCAACGATTTTATTCGTAATCTTAATGAACTGTGGACAAAAATTAAAGAAAAGTGCGAGGCCCTTTCTCCGGAGTTCTGTCGCAAATTAATCGAGGGAATCCCGAAGACATTGCGGGCTGTCAAATCGCAGAAAGGTTATGCTACTAAATACTGACTAGTTTACTTGGTTTCGGATGTAATTTTGTACTAATGTCCCATTAAAATAACATTTTACATTATGCAGAGTTTCTTTTTACCTTCTTGATTTTGTGTTTTCTATATAAATTGACGTGAACACTTGCATAGTCCAATTGAAAATCGAATACAAGCATACAATATTAAAAATGAATCAACGCCGAATCGAATGGTTTATAGTTTTTTATCTGTTACCTTAAATTCAGCGTAATTTACAAGTTTTCGAAAACATTGGCAGTGCAGACTTTCTTTTTGGAAGAAAGGTCTTCAAAAAGAGCTACAAAAATGTATGAATTTTACTGCTAAAGTAGTATGCAACGGAAATTTTAGAAAAAACGATCATGCAGCCCCTCTCATAAAAAAGCTTAACTGGACCCCGATAGAATAAAGACTACTCATTCATTGTGTGATATTTGTATTTTCCTTTCTATATCGTCCTCAAAGTTCTGCCAAAGTTGTTAAATGACGTCCACCCACTACTAAGAGTATAAAACCTAACCGAAGATACGATGTTGTGATCAACTTCCACTTGTCCAATGCTGGACAAAAGGCTCTTTCAATTTTAGGTGCATTGTTTGGGAATTAACTGCCGACGCATATGAAGGACATTCAGTCATTTAAGAATTTTAAAAAAAGTGTCGCATTTATTTCGAATATCAAAGTAGCAAACAAATGCAGAAAATTTTCGAAATTACTATGCATAATTTTAGGATTAAAAAACAATGTCACCACTAACCGTAAGATGTTAGCTATAAGATTTGAAAACCGATTCCTTCATCTGTGAATTTATACTACATTTTGAGATATATCGGAATAAAGTTAGCATATTTTCATAATTTATTTGTTAAATTGTCATTCTGACGAGTTGACAAGAAAAGTCACTGGTAATCCAGCTTTCTCTGTTGGAGGTTCCAATGTTAAAGGTAGTCTTGAAATATTGTTGTTCTATCCTAATAATCGTATGTTATTTTATTGCAAGTCCATCGATTTATTTTCATTCATTTAAACACACTCTAATTTGCTCATTTTATTTAATTATGAGTAAAGATATTCGGCCTTCTTGTCTGAATGCTAGCTATGACAGAGCTCAGTAGATGAGGCGAGTTCGTGGTTTAGAGAGTTTTCTTTGTTTAGGACTTCCAATTTCGAAAAAACTACCGCCTTTTGGAGTCCTCTCTTTTAAGCTTATACTGTTCTTATGACTCATCAACATAATGGTTGTAAATTTAAAAAAAACAGTATCGTGTTCGTAATAAATTTGGGTGACATGCGCAAAAATTGAGCAAAACATTAAGGTTCTATCACAGAACCGGGCTGTCGAATAATTAGCGATACAAAGTTTGTTTCATACAATAAGTGAATGAGAAAATGAAACTTCAGCTATGTTCTCGCACAAGACAAAAAACATGTGGAGAATACATGTATAGAAGAACTATATATTATTGGGTTTTAGAACTATATATTATTGGGACTCCTAGAAAACATCTTACATGAGTCACAAACAATAATTTGTGAATTTTATGCCATTCTGACTTAAATTTTGCTTTCAGTGTTTCTAATTTTTTCTTGAAGAAGCAGAAACCTGATCTCCCAACTCGGCACTGATACCGAAGTCTAGAAGGTTTAAGTCTGTCTAAGTTTTATGGGACTGAAGAGGACACGAGATTTTAGCCAGTCCTGAGGGATTTAAGGTGCATGAGGAGTCGTATTGGAATAACCAAGAATTATTTCTGAAATAATCGCTAGCCCCAAAAAATAGCTTTGCTTTCCAAGTGTCCAAAACTTGATTTTGGTGATTTGAGTCCAGGAAAATCACCTCCTCTGACTTTCAGAGGAGGTGACAAAATCATTAACTCGCCAAAGGGTGGAAACTTTCTCGTTTTACTAGAATTGATTGCCAAATTTAGCCCATTCGTGTGTGCTCACATTAACCAGTAGGGAAATGAAGGGCTCATAATATTGGGCCGTGAAGGGAAGAACTCATATATGTGTTCATGCTCCATCTATGGACAAGTTTATGATAGTTGTTTCTCCAGGTAGGTGGTGCTCTTCAGAGTAAGCAAATTTCATTGGCCACATGTACAAACGTTACAATTTACTTCTGCAATGTGTTTACAGCACACGGAAAAATGTTGAGGACATTGAGAAGCAATCGAAAACTGTGTACTGTACTTAACATAGTGTAGAAAAATCTCAAAAAAAAACAAAACATGAGAAAATTATAATCATTATTCGGAATTATTATTTCTAAAATGTTTGTGATAATTTTTTTATTAATTTTCAAAGGCTAAGATGCAACAGAATTTTACGATTTAATTGCATGAAGTTGACTGCAATGACTGTCCTGTTTGTTTTCTTTTCATCAAGTTTGACTATTTCATCATGTGGCTTTTGTAAGACAGTATTGGCCGGTTTATAGCTTTAGCTATTGTATGTTGCAGGGTGCGGCAACATAACTTCTTTTTTCAAAGCAAAACGCTTTAAAAAATGAAAACTATATTGTCGCACCTAGTAGTTTCAAAATTCGTTTTGAAGTACGTATTTGGCTTATCACTCACACCTTTTAAACCTAAATTTAGCCATGAAACTCCCAAAGATCATTCACTCAGGTTGAGCTCTGATAATTAAAAGAAAACTTCAAACTTGTTAAAAAAATGATCGATCAGACAACATGTGATATTTTAATGACTAAATGTTATGAGTATGTACATTTTTCATGAGCTCAGAAATGTAGTATATTAGAGTGCATGTCTAGGCAAGCAGAACATACCTTTTTCAGGGCCCATGTGTAGGCCTGATAAGTAAATTAGTTTGTAGACCAATTTTCCCTTAATTTAGCACTGGTTGGAGGTATCTTGTAGTGCACATATCTCAACAATCGTGCAAAAAGAAGCTTGTAATTGAGAATGACAGCTCGAAGCGTTTTCTATTGTGCAGAGACTTGAGAACTGAGAACAACAGAAGAAAAACTTCCACATTCTCTGATCCTCAAATTTTTGCAACATTTGAAACGGCTCAGAAAATAACACTTTCCTCCAATCCTCTTTGTTGAAGAAATGAGATGTCCGAGAAATATAGTTGAAGTGATATTTTTCGATAGAGAAATGAATGTGAAGGTGCTACGAAGAACATGACAGTGTGGTGAGCTGGAATTACTGTGGAATATTCTGATGGTCCTGGTGCAGCGACAAAATGAAGCAACCGGCTCGAAAGTATGGAGTCTTAGGTTCAACAAGGTTTGCTGAAGCAAAACAGAAGTATAAATGAATGGATGGATTGAAAGACTGAGTGAGAGCTGAATGATAAAAACATGTATGTGTGCATACAAAGCAAAGTTGAAGCTAGGTATAGTACAGCACTAGATACTGTACCCACTGGGGAATGTTTACCGGCCATTATTTATTGACGCAGTCTCAATTGCAGTCTAGTCTTGCACCTTTTTTCTTCCGAAAAGTTTAGGTTGCTGGAGAGGGAACTCACTGTGACGTGTTAGGGGAAAACCAGCAAACCACCGGGCACGTAGCACATGATTGATTGGATGCATGATGAAAATAAAATTAAAGTACATAACTAGAGGCTTGAGAGCCCTACTCTTTTTACGCAGTATGAGTTTTCTGACTTTTTTCAGTCACCCTTCCTTTCTCGATATAAAAATGGAGCTGGAACATAATACTTATTATAATTTAAACTACTTTGGTTGTAGAATAAGTAACACTGGTAGCATCTTGGACTCGACATTGAATCAAAATATGATTTCCTGGTTTTCTAGCTTCCCTTTTTCGAATCGTTTTTCGCAATAACAAGCATGGACAACAGTGAAAGTCATAAGTACTATGTCCATACGTAAATAGTATTTTTTCTGATCTCTTTGTTTAGCGTATGTCATTTTGAAGGACGAAAAATAGGACGTGCAATCCGGGTAAATAGAGAGTGTGATTCATGCCACTTTCTCATATGCATTAGATATGACGTGGTTAAAATAGCAGCTCATAACTTCGATACAATTTTTGTTACAGTTTTGATAAGTAGGGTAAGAGACGAGTGAAGGAAATTAGCATTGGATTTAAAAAAGTTCAATCTCCTGATGAGTTTACTGAATTCTAATTTTTTTGAAAATGAGTATTATTTATTTTTTTGCGGACTATTTTTTTCTCTGATTTTGCCTCCAACTATTCTCCGTCATTTCTACTGTCTTTTCGATTATCTATTATAAATCATGAACAGAATGAGAGCATAAATCCTGTGTTGGGTACATTCGAAAGAAGTTAAAACATAACATTTCCAAGTTAATAGCTAAAATTCAAGTGCTGTCAGAAAGCAGCAAATTTTCCTTGGCCGAAAGCGAAAAGTTGAGTTGAGGAGCCGTCGATTGCACGAACGACGGCAGTGAAAAACTCCTAGGTCGTGATGAGCTCTCTAGGTTTTGTTCCCTTTGTTAACAGCCGTTCTGTCGTCGAACGAAAAACCCAGGAGTTAAAAGTTCTCGTTGGATTCCAGTAAAAGACCTTAATTATAATAAGGAACATATAAAATCTAGCGTGTGTGAACAAAACAGAAAAATACTCTTAAGTGTGAGAAGCGTTACAATGAAGCCGTACCCAATTTGTCCCGCCGCTGAAACAAAATTTTTATGCTAGATGTTGTTTTTCAATGAATAATAAGGAGAATCTGCGAACTAGTTTATTTCTCTTCTCTTTCCAGCCAGAAGAGCAAGCAGGCTCTCAGTGGGGCAGTAATTTAGAGAAATCAGAGCAGAGTTTTGGTCGGCTTTGACGGCGCAGTTCGCTGGCACTGCTGTAATGGAGCCTCAGCGGGACGTAAATCAATCCTAATTAAGGTATTTCTATGCAGAGTGTCTTTGACACCCTACAAGTGCGAGTAAGAGGCCTCTGAATCGCAGTGTGCTCGACGCCTATTGTATTGCTCTTCATACGCCTACTTCTTGCACGGTTTGCACAAAAACTGAGCATGAAAGTGCTTGATAATCTACAGATAGAACTGGGCCCGAATTGGTAGTTAACATACAAGGTCCCAAAATAATGTTAGACTCGATTTTTATAATGAGGTTAACAGCACTTTAAGCGAAATTAATAAGTGCTTATTTGAACAGACTGGAATCTTTCCAGCAGATGTCATTTTTTTTTTAAATTTGAACATATATTCTATTTACTTAGTACAAATTTTTACGGATAATTGATACGGCAAGTATGTGCGTATGATGTGAATACATCAAAATTTGAATTGGCTTTTTAAAGAGAACTACACATCTGAATAATGTAACGTATAAGTATAGATCGTGTTTAGTGTGATCTTAGAAGCAAAAACGAAGCAATACTTAGTTTCAAACAGATTTCTTTGAATTTTCAATGACTCCACTGAAACAATTAAATAAAATCTACAGGTAAATTTCATCTCCGTTTATTGTTACTGATTGGTTGTTGAAGGATTTGAAATAGTTTTAAGAATAATTTGGACCCTAAAGTTGAGCATATCCATGAAAAGATTCAAAGAAAACAATGGCTAGCACGAACAATGACAGAATTTTTCGAGAAACTCTTGATAGTATGTTTTATACCTGCACATTATAATTTTGTAGCTCTTATCGTTTTCGTACACCAACGTGCTCATATTTCTAGTTTTGATCTTCAAGTCATTAGCTACGAGTCTCGAAGTATTCGTGTATGTAGGTAGTTATTCTGAGCCCGTTATCACCATATTTTTCAACATGGTGGGGCAATATAACTTCCTTTTTTCAAAGCAAAGCACGTTGAAAAAGGAAGTTATGTTGCCGCACCCTATACATCGACCGTGTGTAACGTTTCTTGACCATTGCAGGACCATTTAGAATTTCTGAGGTATGACACTACATGAAGCAATAACAAATCTCTTAATTGTAAATATTCATTTACAAACATTATTCTGAAAGTGGAAGCATCAATTTACTCCTTCTATACTTCCCCATTTCTAATGACAATCAAAATGAAAGTTCACTAAAATGGTAGAACAAATCAACGAAATAATTCAAGAAAAGATTCACTTCTCCTTAAGTGACACCCGGGAAAGACAGCCTTCACATATTACCTTCGCATCACCGACAGGAACGGATTTCTTTTAACAATAACTAAGAAGAAACCTGTCATAAACTCAAATGGATAGTACCAATACGAAAAAACAATTTGAAAATTAGCTCTCACTTCACCGAACCCCTTTATTCTCTCAGTAACGTGGTGCCCGCTTCATTTGCAACTTTTGATGAGATGCGTTCCGATGAAACATGGATCTCATGTACAAGTATTACGATGACTTTGACCATCAGAACTTTCCTGCAGGTGGCGCTCTTATGCGAACTCGGTTCTGGGAATCCAGGTGTTGTGGAACTAACAGCTATATCACGTGATGGTAATCACTCATTAAAACTCCTCACATAACCTCATTCTCAACATCAACATCAGACGTCTTACCTATAATGTTTGCATGTACTCGTAATGCACGTTCTGTAATGATCATAGATGACAATACCAGAAGCTGATGAACTGCCTAATAACCAGGAATGAATATGGACGTTTTGATAGCAACTGCCTAAATATTTCAGAGGGGAAGAGTTAAAACAACTTTTCAAGTTTCAGGCCGCGTTGAAACGTACGTCGTATTTTAAGAATAACACTGAATTTAATGTATTTTGAATTCTATTAATTTATTCGGGTTGTGTAAACAATAGCGACAACTCAGTTTCACAACTCAATAATATTTGATAGACATTTTAATTCGATTTGCATTCTTAATTTCTATCACAAAAACTCATCAGACTGGAACACATTTTGAGCATGTAAATTAACTCAAGAATTAACAATTGCAAAATTATAATTTGAGTTTACACGAGTAGTCACTGGAGCAATCATTTGGGTATACGGTGTGAATCATTCTGAACATGATTATTTGAAATGTGACATCTTAGGAACTGAAATTACCAGAGAAATTCGTCAAGTGTGAAGAAGTAGCAGTAGCAGTTGACCACAAGAGTGGTGTTGTATTATTATACTTTCTTAATAGCTAGGAGTTAGAAGCTGATCGCAGCTGTCAAGAAAATGCTTACACAAACAATATACCTACCGAGTTTGAGAATGTATCGTGGGAGGAGAATGAATGTTAGTTTTGGACAAAGGAACTTTAGACATTTGGGCTAAAAGAACTGAGAGTACACAAAGTACTAAAGGTATCGATAGCACCATTAAAATACATCCAAACCTACCATTGGTTGCAAAGTGCAAGGAGAGTTTATTTGACTTCTTTTCAACCCGAACTGAACTGAATGCGAAAAAGAGCCTACATGGAGACTTAGTCGACGTGTATCAGAATAAGCGAACTAAAATTGAACATCATCGACTGAAGAGTGCAATTGAGTAAACTGAACAGAGGTACTGAAATATATTGAGTTGCACGTTCGAAGGTGGAGCATTTTGAGAATCTGAGATAAAAGAAAAGTGGAAATGGGGAATGTTCTTTTTTTCATTTCTGTAACTCTTTTTCACATACAAATTTTTCTGGAGTGAGTTTGAAAACCTTCATGATTGGTAAAATTCATGATAATAGCAAAAGCTTCTCAAGACACAACTTCATTTCATAATCACTTGTGGTTCCACTCGTTTAGGATCTCATGGAACAGGCTGGATCTATTTTGTGTGTATGCCGTAGGGGCAAGCTTGGCGCGTGCTTTTAGCGAGCATCGAGCCTCACAACAAATGGTTGGTTTGTCCCTCACTAGTTGCACAATCGCAATTAGGCCTCGATAAGCACCACCAATCGGAAGACCAAGCTGCCTGAAGCAGTTGAACACAAACACTACCTGCACGACGCTTTTAGACTTGCAGCACCCCGCCACGGCAGCGCTGTTTCAACACGAGTAAACTGCAGCGATGACGGCTCAATGAACATGCAACCCACAAGCCATGCTAGGTTTCAACTTCTGATCACTGAGGCTTTTATGATGAGCATACTACTCCTAAGAATATTGGTTAATAAATACGCTAACTATGCAAGCCACTATTTATCTATGGTGGGCAAAAAGTATTTGCTATTTTGAGTTTGTTATTGATCTCCGTGAATTAGTGGTATGAAATTGAAACATATAATTCGAAAAAGTTGATTTTAAAATTCATTGGCACATATATTTATCAATTTGTTTATTAACACTTTGTGCCACTAATACAAACGATATAGTAAATTTAAAATGGGTAAACACTTTTTGCCCACTACGTAGATCACGTTTTTGAATTTCGTAATTTTAATGTTTTAATCCTTAGATGCACTTATTTCAATAATGGTAATTGAAACTTTGATAGCACTCTAAGCTTTTCCATTGTTCAATGGTCTTTGCAACGATACTTCCACCCAGTTCGAAATAGAACTGTAGATTATAGCGTGACAGACATTCGACGTAGCTTTGCTTGTCATTGCCTTGCACAGCACGGACTTGAGAAGCAATTTCTGACTGAGATAAACACCGTCTCGAAATTTCATTTGCGTAGATAAACGAACAAAACTCAAAATGCGATTCTATCATGGTTCTCATCTGAATTTTTAAAAAATGCATTCCGTGAGAAATTAACTCTTGCATTTCTTGTGAACTAACACACGCCTTCGATTATTCGATTTGTAGTATGTATACTGTATAATTATTGGCAACGCAGTCCAACTAGCAACTAACTTGTAAGTTTTTTTCCCGCATCTATAAGTTTTAGAGCATTGATTTGTTGTGTGAGTTTTCTAAACGCTTTCTGATTATTGAAAATGACTTCCAATTAATTTCCTGTCACTGTTTAGAAATCTTATCCGCATAATTTACTCATGCTGAGGCTCGTACAAGCCTTGGCCAGCTAAGATTTCACAATACCTGCTTTGAAAAAACTTGAGTAGACAAAGACTGATAACACAATAAAAAGTTTAGTGAAAGCGATTGTAACGATGCTGTTTCTAGAATATCACAAGACTATAATAAAATTACATGAAGAAGTACCATACTTATAATAGGACACGGGCACGGCTTTGTAAATACTATACGAAGACAATAATAAACATATGAAAGAAATATATTATAAAGTACGGAATTAAACAAGATAAAAAAATGGGGACAGCTGAATGTGAAGAAGACTAAGATAAGACTACATTAAAAGTAAAAGAAACACTCTACTGGGAATACACAATAAAGTACATTAATAAAGACTGTTATCACATGACTATTTCGCTGAAATAAGAGTGTCACAGGCCGTCGTATTAAAATACGACTAACGACAGCCAACAATATGTTAGCAAGCAAGTAACAAAGTGAATTTATAAATCTGCATCCTTGTCGCCTGGGTCAATGCATAGCCTGAACCCAGTCCTGTTAGTTCTATTCCTACTTGGTTGCTACGGCCGAATATACTGAGTACAAACACTCGGCTGCAGCGCTTGAGTAACCTACCATCAGTTTGAAATATTAATTTTGAGTCTTAAATTTTAATCTTATGGTGAAACATTTCGTGCTTCTGTGCTACATGTATAAAACCTATAAGAATGAATTTTCTCACCGAAACGCGCCTCATGGCACCTTCTGTGTGTTGCGTACGCTGTGCGTGAATATGCTTATGAGAGACGTCAATACATATTACTTCTGACACAGCATTAATTTGCATCACTGAAGGCTTCATAGCGCTTAAATATTGTATAAAAATATCATTAGGTGATCACTTACACACAAAGTTTCCTATTTATGAGTACTGCGATTACTGTTCAGATGTATAATTCTCTGCAAAATTGTGTGCAATTGTTTTCCCTGTAATGCTTCACATGACATTTTCTAATTCGAAAATGCAGAAATTGCACTTTTAGAATTTGAACAGCAGAAATTTTACTTTCAGTGTTTCTCAATATGATTCTACGAAGACAGTGACGTCCGCTACTCCAAGCTCTTAACTTCATTCTAGTTAAAATTGCTGCAACTTGGAACCAGCTGCCTGAAAACATCCTTTCAGCCGGCACTGTAAACACATTCAAAAATTGTCTCTATAAATAGTCCCCAACTCCTGGGGCCAGTGTATGATTATGGTACATGAACATGACTGAAACGCTTGTACGTGAGTGAAGTGCTTGTACATGACTAAAATGGAGTGCGTGATTGAAGTGTACGTGCGTGATTGATGCCCTTACTTTAGATGGCGTGGGACTTGGGTAGCAACCTACGAATGAACCAAACGGCTCGTTTCTATTGCCTTATTCTATTTCATTATATTTTACTTTACTATACATTATGGCAATCACACTTATGCGAATGATTTCATGTTTGAATACGTATACTCATTAGAAGAAAAGATTTTGAGAAAAAAATATCATATGTGATTTCGATTGGATACACAGGATTTAATTTTAGCATGGTTCAAATTTTCTGAAGCTGTTTAGTAATATGAAAAGAGTCCTAGCTTAATTTTGGCTTCACAACGTTAAATACACTTACAAACTTTTTGATTAATGTAAATATTTTCGTATTGTTTGACTCTTGTCATTATAGATCGACTAATTTTAAATTGAATCTTATAAGATAGCTGTTTTTCTGAGCTACATACTTCTACATAATATAATATTTTACTATTCAGGTTAGTATTACATTAGCAGGCCGAGCTGTGCATGTTTGTAACCCGCTGTTATGAGCAATAAAGTTTGGTAGAGAACTACTAGCAACGGAGGAAGGACGGAGAGGAGGGTAACGCCAGAGCATATTAAATGAAAAATTAATAGAATGAACTTCAAAATGTTAGATCAAATTGACGTCAAGAATGTGCAAGGTAAAGACTGGATAAATTACAATTTACATGAATATTATGAACCACAACAGAAGGATTCCCTCTTCATTTGTTTATGCTCCTCAATACGCTGCATGTTTTACAAAACGGAAATTTAGTCGGTTTAGGGTTTTACAGGTTAGTGGTAATGATTTGCAGCAAGTATTGGTGATACCAGACTTAGTAATCCTCTAAATTTTCTAAAACAACTCTGGAGAGACTTATTCTAGTTAGTAGTGCAATGATACCGGAACTCGCAGAACGCTGCCTCACCGCCTCTGCATGTTGATAATAGAAGAGAGAGACGATAAGAGGATGATAGCACGTAGACGATGGTTGGTTAGGGTAGGGAAATATTTGTATTGTATCACTTATAAGTTAATAATGTCATGGTATTTTTCTTGTTTCATTAAAGATTCAATAGGATGTGAATCTTCATACATTTCAGAAGTAAAGAAGATGAAAATGCACTGGTACAAATCTGGAAATAACACCCGACACACTTTGACACCTTCCTGTCAATTCATGTGACACAGAGTTGCCAACCTGCCCTTTGGATATGAATATCATCAAACATACATCAAACAGATAGAATAAACTTACTGTTTGTTCTATATGTTTGATAAATGTTTGATGATAATGAGTGAGTGTAAACACGAAATATCTAATTGTAAGACATACAGTCTATAGAAACAGGGTAGGAAATTTCAGGCTTTTGTTAGGCCGACCAGAGGTCTGGCATCTAAAATATTGGTTCTGTACTCCTGAACAAGAGTCCAATGCTATTATCTTATGTACCTGCAAAGAGCAATACATTCCATATTTTCTATCTAGCTCAGGTTCTAGTTCATATCATGAAGATAACAGCCGTTCTCGCTGTTAATTATAATTTTAAAGAAAAATCGTTGAATATATAAATAATAATGTGAGAAAATAGTAAACTTTCATTGTGATCGTAAATCAGAAGCAAAAGATGGTGTATATTCAAGCCGCAAAGAGATCAGCTCGCACAGGAGTAAAAAAATGGCCTGCAAGAAATGAATGGAGAAGCGCAATCGGTCAAATTTCAAAGTATTATTCGATTGCTAAAGCGCCCAAAATGACTCTCTTTGTTTCTATATGTCTGAAAAAGAATACTTTCGGCACCTACGAATGATATCAGCTTCATATTTGGTCAGAACAAGCCTGCTATGCCGGTTCTATTTGAGCATACCAGACTTAGGGAGATGAAAGCAAGGGTTCAGATATACAAAGGAAACTGCTAATGCAGATAGATGCGCTGAAAGAGTTCGGAGCAATCGTATAATTGTTCAAGCATGGTGGTCTAATACATTTTATGCACATAATTAGTCAGCCTTTGTGGTTTTATACTGTTTGATGAAGCGAGTGCGTGCATTCATGAAATGAGTAGGCTCGTAGAGAGTGTGCGTGATGAGCACATACAGGTGTCTCATGCACAAAAGAGGGTGCGTTTGCGGGTACAGCGAGCACCTGTAGCGAGGCTCTAAGGGGCAATGGTCAGTCGAGCCATCAACAGACAACAAAAGCCTTCGCAGCAACAATGCTGACACAAAAGAGACCCTCTTTTGTGGCCGTGACAGTGCGAGCGACGGCTGAGTTATAGGCACCTCTGACGAGCATTGCCTGCGCCCCCATGTTAGGACTGCGCTTCTCTTCTTTACAAAAATATAGAAAAGAATTCAGCTATTTCCCCACCCAATCTGCTGATGGCGCGCTGCAGTAAAGTAAACATGGAAATATTTCATACGATTGCTTACTGAAAAATATAAATTCAACTAATTAATAACCGCTATCAAATACTTTTTACCGTCAGATGTTATCCAGAGATGCAGGCCCATAAGCGCATAATGTATGTTTTAAAATATCAACATTCAAGCAACGATGCGCTGACAGTGAGTGGGCTGCAAAGCTTCACGATAGCAGTTACAGCTGGAGGAGAAAAACCTACGGAAGCATGAGTGGAAATCTTGGGAGAAGTAAAATGCTAACAACTGTCAATAGAGAGAATGATTACACACATTTTGTTATTATAACTTGAAGCATTTTGAGATCAGGTGATATTGTACGGAATTCAAAATGAAACACGCTGGAGAGTTCAAGGATTTGTACTTATGGGCGTTATTGAGCATTATGCATGACTTTCATCTTGAATAAAAAGATAAGAAGTCTAGTCTAACTATGGGAGGTCAATGTGATTACGATTGCAAGAAAGAGAAATTAAAACTAGCGGCCAAGAGGCACTAAGAACATTTGAAATAAAATGCAGGCATTGTCATTTCCTCAAGATGGAAAATCGAAATGTAGACACATTTTATAGCGTAATTTACTATTCCCATCAAACTATTAACCTAATTTTCATACTAATTCATTTGGCCAAATATTAATATGAAGAAATACCTCTACGAAATCAATCTTCTGGCTTTCATGCAGCATGGAATCAATATATCACAGCAGAGTGACAAAACCCTGGGCGAAATTTGTAAAGAATTGAAGCCAAATTTGAACCGAACAGGATTAACGAACATCATAAAGCTCGTGAAAGATGAAGTAGCTGTCCCAAGTTAGGAAATGATTCAGTGAATATCACAATATCAACGTTTGTAGAAAAATACTAAAGTATTGACTTAACCGTTAAAAATTTAGCATCCGATTCCGATGTTAGCTGTCAAACGCTGAATGAAGACCTGATGAAATATTGGTTTTCTGTGCCCATGGCGGATATGAAATTAACACAAGTGAGGACATCATTAAATTTTCACAGTTGAGACAAGCAGCGATTAGTGTCACAGCTGTGTGTGTGAAAATAGCTGAAGATTGACATGAGCCCAATCACCATAATGATCAACAGTGAATTATTCGCTAAGGACGTTGAGTGCCTATAGAACAACGTAAAGCCCTTAACACGTTTGTTGCGATGCGACCCACCGGTGGGTCACTCAGGTTAGGTTCTGTAATTTTTTCAAAGCTTTCTAGTGACTGTATGGACAAAGTAAAGATTTGAACCAGCTAGGCAATCGCAACAAACGTGTTAAGCTGCAAAAAGTTGACTGTGGTTCCGGGGTTGAGGTTTGAGTTGGACGAACAACTCCTTTGCTTTTAAATGAAAAAGTGGTCAAAATTCCATAGGAAGTTTACATATCTTTATGGCGTGACCAAGTAAGCCTTCGTTAAATGCCGAGTTCTAAGCTCTGTTTTCTTAGGTTTTAACATGATGAAGCTTTGACGTATACTACCGGATGTGTGCATGAGGAGCGTGAGCATGAATAGCAAAATTCTAATGCATCCTGACCCTCCGAGTTGCTCCACTGCCAATCCTGATCGATCATAAGATGTAGACTTTTTAAGAGAGAGAGAGAGAGAGGGGCTTGGTCTCACCTTGTTCAAATTTCTCTTCATTGAAGATCCTTTTAATTAAATATTAAAACGATATTATAACTACCCTAAAATAAATGTGCTATGAGCGGCCAAGTTATACTAAAACTTGTTGGCCGCATTTCCGTCAAAGAACCTAAAAGTATTGTAAAGAAAAACCTGAAATTATGTTAATCATTAGTTTTCATTTCTGATAATACTGACATTGCCAAATTTTTCAGTTGAATCGTGTAATATATGGGACAAATCTACATATAAAATAGACAGTGTATCTCCATCTCTCTCCCTCTATCTGTGTGTGTCCGTCCCATTACTTCCTATTTATTATTTTATCAGACAGTTCCCGTGAAAATTCCACGATTTAGATTTGCGTAATTTTAAATTATTATGAAGATGAATGCATTGAGGATTTACGACGAATTATTGTGTTTTAAATGAATACTTTTCATTAATGTATACAGAACTTCCATTCTTTATCTTATTTACCGATAACATGGCCTAGATAGTACCCGTTGAAATCCTTGGCTTAAAAGTGATCAAATCAAAGATATATGAAATAAAACAAAATTTATAGTTTTAGCTGTGGTACTATCAAGATCTGAATATTTTTCATAAATACATACAAACTTCCATTCTGTACCTTATCTACCGATAACATGGCCATGTAAGAGAAGAAAGCTATTAACGGAAAAAATTGAGTATTTTATGGTGATCCAGCGCCTTTGGTATCCACAATACAATACTTAGAATACATGCATACCCGTTCTGATTTTAGTTCAATAATTTTTCTCCCGTAAAAGATAGGAAGTAATGAGACGGACACATAAAGAGATAGAAAGAGAGATATACTGTCTATTATATATATGTAGATACAGAAGAAAAATTATTGAACTGAATCCAGAACGAATACACATGTATTACAAGCATTGTTTTGTGGATACCAAAGGCGCCGGGTAATCATAAAATACTCAATTTTTTCGCGTTATTAGCTTTCTTCTCCTACACGGCCATGTTATCAGTAGATCAGATACAGAATGGAAGTTAGGTATATATTCATGAAAGATGTCCCGGTTCTAATAGTACCATGCGTAAAACTGAAAATTGTATTTTATTTCATAGGTCCTTTATTTTTCCCCTTTTATATCGTGGAATTTCAACGGGTACTATCAAGGCCATTTTATCGGTAGATAAGATAAAGAATGAAAGTTCTGTATATATTAATGGAAAGTATTCATTTAACACACAATAATTCGTCGTAAACTTTTAATCCATTCTTCTTTATTATAATTTCAAGTTACCCACTTTCTTGATTACTTAGTTCTCTTCGGACCTCAGGTGGTCCATAGAACAGTAATGAATAATTTCAAATTAGTCAATTCTAAACCGTGGAATTTCCACGGGAACTACCTAGCTTGTACTTCTTACTCGTATTCTGTGACGTCTTACCTGGTAGTTAAAAAAATACCTGATAATTTTTTTAGCATTTAAGATTCTCGTCTTTTTTCTAAACTAAATTTATGTGCACACATTCCCTATTACCTTAACAATAGTACTGGCAGCAAGTAGCTGTAGAACTACGAGAGCCGGGGAAAAAAAGTGTGCCCAGGTATGAATGGAGTTAGTGGTTCATCAGTGTTATTTCCAGCAGGAAACAGGGCGTTGTTATGCTGGCGTATGGAAAGGAACATCCAGTGAAGTCTTTAATTTTCTAAGAAAATTCATTTTCTGCCTATACGAGTATTTTGAAGTTTGAAGGAAAAAAGAATTCCACTATCGACATATATAATCGATTATGTATCTCCATCTCTCTGTATCTGTGTGTGCCCGTCCCATTACTTTCTATCTATTACTGAAGAAAACTTATTGAGCTGAAATCAGAACGGGTATGCACGTATTACGGGTATGCCGTACAAATACACAAATAATGCCGTGTAGTGCACAGCGTGTGCTGGCATCCCACATACAGATCTGAGAAGTAGCAAATTCTTTAAGATAATTAGTATTGCCGCCCAAGACTCGTGTGCACTCCACAACACCATGCACTACTTTCAGCTGTAAATCTACCACCATTTACTTTAGAGTACGTCCATCACCTGAGCTGTGTTGCAACCACGCAGTATACTGCAGGCAGAAGCACGATGGAGGACGTTGGTTATTAAGTATCACCAGCTTGGTCAACTGGTGAGCGAATCTGCTTGCGAGCGGGAAGACCCGGGTTCGAATCCCGCTGCCAACATGGTTGACGCGGCTAGAAATACGGCATGGGACTTGGGTAAAACAACCGAATAATTATCGAAGTAATTATTCGACCCAAGAATGGGCCAGAAGATTCGTTCCTATAGCCTCATTCTATTCTATTCTATTCTATCACAAGCATTGTATTGTGGATACCAAAGGCGCCAGATCACAATAAAACGCGTCATTTTTCTGTTGTTAGCTTTCTTCGCTTACACGGCCATGTTGTCGGTAGATAAACTAGAAAATGGTTCTGTATATATTCATGAAAAATATTCCGATTCTGATAACACCACGGATAAAACTGAAAAATGTATTTTATTTTATAGATACTAATTTCAACAGGTACTATCTAGGCCATGTTATCAGTAGATAAGATGCACAATGGAAGTTCTCTATGTATTATATTAATGAAAAATCTAATACTAAGAATGACCGTCGTGTGTTTATATATTTATTTATTTATTTATATGTTTCATGTCACGCTCTAAGGAATAGATAGGAAGAAATTACCATTGGCGGTCTTGGTTTCAGTTCACTGGTAAATTAATGTACTCATTTTCGCTGTACAAGTGAACTATAATGTCTCTTTCAAAAAAATTAGAGAGATCGAGAGCCTTACATACTCGAGTCCGTATCGTGGATACCGAGTTCGGCGGGGTATTGCATATTACAATATACATACACAAGCTCGCAGTTGCTTTCAGTAATGCTGAATTTCTGTATCCAGGATATGACACGAATGGCTATAACTACTTCTATTGCGGCTCAAAAATACTGTATTCTAAGTGTTTATTACTGTCACAAGAAAAATAAGTTACCTTTGAAAAAAGCTTAAGCATGGAAACTCCACTCGAACGAAAAAAACTGAATTGAGAGCGAAAATGAAGAGTGAGAGAAAAAAATATCTAAAAATATGTTGGAAATGTCTTTCCAATAGTATCATTTTTGATGACACGGGTACACCACCATTTTTGCCATCATTTCTGATGGCACAAGTACACTAGCATATATTTAAGCCACAATAATCCGTCGCAAATCTTTAATGCATTCATTTCTATTATAATTACAAAACAGTAAAATATAAACCGTGGTACTTCCACGGGAACTGTCTAGTATAATAATACACAGTTTGTTGCTTGCTTGCTTGCTTGGTCCGTTTCTCTGTCATGCTCTTAAGGATTCAGATAGGAGAAAATTCGGTAGGGTATACATGTATTGCCAGTATTGTATTGTGAATAAGAAAGCCCATCCTTCAATGTGGAAACTCCTTCGCAAAGCCCGTGTCCACCGGCAAATCAAACGAAACAATTCAGTAAAAAATACGTGAATTTTCCCGTGTGGGTGTGCTAGTAATTATTATAATTTGGTTTTATGAAGAGAGAAGCAAAAACCAACTATTTTCATGGATAACTAGTAGACCCACACGTGAAATTTCACGTATTTTCTACTAAATTTTTCATTTGATTGGCCAGTGGACGCGGGCTTTGCGAAGGAGTTTCCACATTGATGTACGTATGTGCTTTTGGTATCCACAATGCAATGCTTACGATATATGTATACCCTACCGAATTTTCTACCATCTAAATTCTTAAAAACGTAACAGAGAGACGGACCAAACAGCAAGCAAGTAAGCAACAAACTGTGTATTATTATATAGTGGAATATTAAGTAACATCTTTACTGTCAATACATTGAACTCTATCTAGGTGCAAACCAGACAGCAACATTCAGTTTTTAACCAGAGTCAGTTTTAACTCTGACACAAGTTGGGCAATGCCAGCAACATGCACTCCCACGACCAATAAGCCGCCAAAGAACACATAATATTTAAGTTAAAATGTACGAGTTTGATCGAGAACCAAATACGAGCTAATAATTTAATAGTAACCTAGATACGACAGCACTTCTGAAAAGGCATGTTATCTAAGCAAACTAAACTACTCAGTAGAAGTAAAGTATGAAAAACTATCCATTTAAATATGTATTGCCTCAGGTGAGGATATTCGTGTAGAATCACTGGTTCACTTTACGAATACATAAACATACAAGGAGAAGAAAGTAACGGCCACGGTTAAAATGAATTTTTTGGCAGGATAAACCTTTAGAAGAAGACAGAAAAGAAAATGTTTCCTGTAGCTTCGGGAGAAAAATATAATAAAACTTTTGCTACATGTTTCGCATTTATCAATTTCTGCTAGAAAAGTTGGGAAAGTACTCATTTACTGCGTCAGTCTTGTACAAAACCAAAAATTCTATTAGAGTTTAATTCATTCTAATTAATTCATATTATACAAATTAGACAAAAATTCTATCTGTACAATTCCCTACATTTTCGTGGTATTATAAAATACTTCATCATAGGAACTTGAACATATTCATTAAAGATGTTCAACGTTAGCTGCATCGATAGCTGACGTATCTTTAAATTGCGTATTCAGAAGTTATAAATTGATTATAACGATAAAATGAAGAGGATGATGGTTTATTGAACAGCGGCACAACTGATTTTTTTTTTCACACCGTCATCGTAGACTTTTTATAACTCCAGCACTGAAATAAGAAAAGTTATACATACGAACGTTCTTCAGCCATCATATTGAGCTTAGGTTAAGGGGATTTTCTATGAAAGATGCAAACCTGTCGAGGGAGAAGAACACATAGAACTGAAAAGAGCACTTTGCGATCTGCTAGTCGGATCTTGGTAACTTTTTGGACTTGGGTAACCGAATAATTATCGAAGTAATTATTCGATCCAAGAATGGGCCAGAAGGTTCGTTCCTATAGCCTCATTCTCTGATCCGGTGAAGCAAGGCCTCCAGCCAGCTGTGAATCAACTGCAGATGGCGAAAGACAAACGCTAAACATGGCACGGGTCAAGTTTCTCATGCCATGAATTTTAATGCTGGCTCAAATGAGGCGTAAGCCGCGGTAGTTCAGGCTTCAGAGCACAGCTTGCTCTAAATATTTGAGTTGCCAGCACCTGCTGGAACACCATGAGGGGACCCAGGCAGCAGTTTGCACAGAATGTCGCCTGTGCAAACTGCCAACTCAAGAAAAGAAAGAAGTCTCACATTATTTCATTGCCTCAATATTCTTGCTAACCTATTTCACGTCTGAGTCATAAATTAGAGCTAAGTTCTTCTCCTCTACTAAAGAACGAAAAAAAGTACTAAAAAAAATCATTTCACATTTCTAGGCTAGGTCAATATTCTCATGAATGTATCTTAACCTCTGCTGTAAAACTAGATTCAGGTTTATAATGTTTACAGTATGGATTTTTAATCTCTGCTCTAATTACAGTAAAGATAGATGAATTACATTAAAAGGCTTTTTCAAAACCTGAGTTGACGTAAATCCAAATCATGGTAATTTTGCCTGTTTGGTTATAAATTAAAGAAGGATCAGGGGTGACGTGGAAACAGAAACTTCAACGTACGTTAAATAAAACGGCAGTAACAGACACAAAATTCCTCCACTCACCGACATTTCTCCTTTTATTGATTGTAAGCCTATCAATAATTTCTCAGGAAATATTTTGGGATTGTTCGTTAAAACCAGCGGTAAATTTTCGATATTCAGCTTTACTGAACGTCTTTTTATCAAGAATGTTGGGTCTTCGTGAACACTTGATGCCACTCTATCAATATTCACTTTGTTGGAAATAATGTGAGGTAGACCTGGTCGTTTCTTATTCAATATTAAAATTTCACGTTCAAACCTTGTTATCAATCTTTTCAGTATTTTGTAATCAACGTGAAAATTTATTCTATAGATGGCTCTGAGAGTTCTTGGACCTCTGATCAAAGAATTTTTATGTGCATAGAACACCTTGACAAAATTCCTTTATGCCTGCAGTATGGATCACAAACAAAAAAGTTGTTATGTTCTTGTAATTTTTTACACACATATAGTATCATACATGCATTCAGTCTACGTAATTGTTCATATATTCGGATCTCAAATTTTGAGCAAAATTTTGTTTAGGAACGTCCTTTCTGGCATCTTTTCTGGGACGTCCTGTATTAGATATTTTTGTGAAATATATTACACAAACATATACTATTTTCGGCATGTATTTTCCCTTTGAAAATTATTTTATATGAAAGTTTTATTCGTTTCACTTGATTAAATTGGTGCACTCTAGAATTAGAATGAAATCCAAAACTAAGAAATTATTAAAAAACACGACTCAAAAATAATGCACTTGTTTACTATTCGGTCACTCTCAGCTTCTGTAGCCGAGTGGAAAGGCGTTTGAAATGAAAATTAGAGACCGACCTTCAATTCTTATCTAAACTGGTAGTTTGCTTTTTTACAGATGCATTGCACCAGTCATCCGCGTCTGGTAGATCACATCACCAGCTTCGTCGACTATCACCAGCTTGGTCGACTATCACCAGCTTGGTCGACTATCACCAGCTTGGTCGACTATCACCAGCTTGGTCGACTGCTAAGCGAATCTGCTTGCGAGCGGAAAAACCCGGGTTCGAATCCCGCTGCCGACATGGTTGACGCGGCTAGAAATACGGCATGGGACTTGGGTAAACAACCGAATAATTATCGAAGTAAATATCCGACCCAAGAAAGGGTCCGAAGGTTCGTTCCTATAGCCTCATTCTATTCTAATTCAGCATCCACTCGAAACCAGCCCAGGGAGCAGAGACAAGCGCCTAGAGGAGTACTAAGTTTTTGAAAAAAAATCACACGAAATAATCGATGGTTTTTTGGCTTATTTTTGATCAAAACAAATTATTTTTCAAATTTATTATGCATAGATTCTTGATGTGAAGCTCATGTCTCGCTTGTGTAAATCAGTACATTGTCGAAGAACTGTCCTTGGTTTGTTATCGGATAATAAGCTTCATCAGTGACGACGTTCACCGTGTTCCTAAATTAGGTCAAGGACTTTTAAGTGGTTAGTTCCACTCGCGCAAAATCTTCTTAACTTTTTCATCTGTCGACTGTGGAGGATCATACATAATTCTGGAAACAAGTAAGCAACAAGTAGAAGGTCTAATATTCTATTTTTCAAATTAATCCACCCAATTACCGTAAATAATTCTGCCAGTTTACAATTTATTTCGAAACATTAGAAGGCATTTTATTTTCAGTATTTTTTCTGATATTGGCTTCTGGGTTTCACATCCTCATCTTTTCAGAAAAGAAAAATTCTCTCTGAGTTCTAGTGCAACCTACAGCTGTAGAAGAAATATTTCCTATAGTGCATATCTGCTCATACTCCAATTCATCACTGCCTTCCCTCGACGTATTCAAAGTTACTGTCACTCATATTTTTGAAGCTAGCTTCACCAGCTAATTGAACTGCAGAATATCGATATTATCAAAAAGAGTGGTTTTTTGCCTCACTCGGGCAATTATAATCGCTGTCAGTTAGCTATCACATATAGAAAATAGGCTCACCAACTGCTTAATCTTATTACTCTGCAGTTGCATTGTTATAATTATTCATTATTATGAAATTTATTTAAGAGTACTGACGTCAGTTTTCTTTCGTATAATACTCGAGTAGTAACTCAAAGTCTGTATTTAAAACATGTAACAATGGGGAATGAATTTAAACGGGAACGTTTTAAGTCTTTGTGTATTAAACCAAACAGCTCATCACACAGTACCCACTTGCTCTTTTAATCATTGTGTCAGTACTGGATTTCTCACTCAAAATAAAAAAATTAGTGACTCATAGAACCGCGTAAAGTTTCAGGATGGAACCCTAAGTTCGTATCATTTAAATGATATAGAAGCGGACAGCACAGGAAAACACACGATGAAAGGGCGCAGTCGTTTAATGGTAAAAGGAGCACAATACACTTTACAGTAGAATAGAGTGACACGTGCTAATTTACTGAAGGTAGAGACACACACACACACACACACACTGCCCTCTACAATAGATTGCAAGAAACAACGTTGCAGTTTAGGGGTGAAATAAGCACATGAAACTGAGCATTGGACTTGAGCAACGAAAGCTGTGTTTGGTGACTGCGTACACACACAGGGCAGTTGGCTTAAATCGAGGGTACCGAAGGATGGTGATAGTAGAGCCGCACATGCGTATTCTGTGAGCGCAGTAATGAAATGATGGCGTAAAGACAAAACTACGTAGTAAGCGTCATGATGATAATAAGGGCCACGCCCTGTCTGATCATTGGGCCTTAGAGACTACGCCGCCTGGCACTGCTATCTTGTGCACGCAATTCTGGGCTCTATTTTTCCCCGCACCTTACTAGGCATGAATTAGGGAATTTCTCTTGAGCTTCGTGAAAAGTTACTAGTAATAAAGACAGGGAATTATAAAACATGCATCTTCGTGTTATCAGAGTAGGAACAGGCAGAGCACGCCAGCCAACTGACCTGTATATACAACAGTCTAGTGTGAAAATAAGGTCGATCGCTCGAATCGATTGGACAATTCAGAAAGGAAAATTAGATAGTGAACACAAGCTTGTCTTATACACCGACATAACAACACGAAAATTTCTGATTGATACCATAGAGAAACTCTCTTTGTAAATGCATTATACTCATGTCTAAAAATAGCTACCCTACTACACACTTTGAGTAAAAATTATAAGTTATTTTATATATATATATATATATATATATATATATATATATATATATATATATATATATATATATATATATATATATATAAAGCACCTGAGTACCTTCATTTCATGTTTATGACGTCTTTGAAGTTCCGTTAGCATTAAGGTCAGTGTAAATCATTTTTGGAATGCACAAGAACAAGTCTTACATGTTTGACACTAGGTTCGGGAAGTCATTCATTCATCATGTGAAACATGTGCAAAATTATCAACGTGAAAATAAAGGTTGATAGCACGTTAGTTAACAGTTTATCCAAACCAATCGCTGTGTTACTAGTCAGTATCATCTACCTTGTATAAAAACACTGTGAGGAATTTTTCCTTTCGGAGAAACTAATAACTGTTTTTTAAACAGAGTAATCGAGAAGATCTACAAATTTGAACACTTCTTAAAATGTGAATCATTAATTGGAAAAACTAGTTCAATTCATCTTGATATTTCTCTGAATCACTTTGAAGCGACTTATCAGATCTTATTGTTTATCTGCTCTCACAATATTTCCAATAGCTTTCAGTTACTATAATACAGTTCATACTTTCTTACACGATCATGTTTTTTAAGACGTTGTTGGCGCAGGCACTGTTAATGATGTCATGTTCTTATTATAGAGAATACCGGTGGCTCGGGAAATCCCAGTAGCATTGTGGGTATCAACAATGTTCTCGCTCTGAAACTGTGTCAACTTGGAACCCGATTTACATGATCGCATGCGTCGTACGATCTCTAAGCAGCATATAGAGAGATTAAACAAATTCATACAAACTCGGAATCACGAAATGATATTACAAGTAGAAACAAATTGATTACTGTGGGTTGTATATACCTGCATATTTATTGGTGCTGTCTTGCCCTCAATTGATAAGAAAATAAAACGCTGGCTTTGTTGAAACTAGGCAAACAGGAGGATTTCTAATTCCCCTTCACAGACGTCTTGGACTTGCAACTCTAAAAACGATGGAATTGCAGTCAGAAATAAGTCATACAAATATACTGTCTTCTTGATTACGGAGTTGGTGTGTAAGCTACGCTAGTACGTCAATTAAGCGATCGATTCACTCGAGTACAGGTTTCGATTGCTTTGTCCTAGTGAAAACCAGGTGAAAATTTGTCAATTAGAGTTAGCTAGCTTGCTCTTCCAAGTAATGACAAACTTGTGGAAAGGACAAAGTGCAGAAAGCCTTTATTTTATTTGGTTATATGTTTACGACTCATACAATTTTTAAGGAGCTTATTTATGTGAATAAGAGCGACGTTTGACTATACTTAAACATATTCTCTAGACCCGTGAAAATAAAAAATATTAATTAATAGAATTACGGAACAAGTAAGAAGCGTATAGAGACTATACAAAGACCAGAGCAAACACCAAATAGTGAACAAATAAATATTTGAGGTAACGCCTGCGCAGTACCTGGGCGTTGATTCAACGTTCTGGTAAAAATTAGGCGGAAAAATCCCGTTAGGGTGAACAGATTTCTTTGGGCGAACAATGCTCCTACTGTACCAGTCCAGCCCTTTCTGATCTTTCCCATGTGAATTTAATTATTACAAGTTTATATGCGAACTGATTGACACGCTGAAATTTTAAGCCCTAATACTATAAACCTTTACACTCCCTACAAGTCTTTAAAGAAAGATTCTACTTACACTTTTCACAAATTACATAAAAAAGTACATTACCTAATGAACAAGTTTTCGTCTAATCACCTTTTTATCAGCCGATGGTTTTAGTCGATGACAACTTTAAGCCTAGAGTTTTCAGCCCTAGGCCTCTACACAGGACTTTTAAACCAGAGCTCCAACGGCAGTTTGTGCTCAACCACCAATGCATGAAACAATCTGCTAGCTCCAGGAGGAAAGAAAATTTAACATTTCAGAACATATGATCGTTACAATACTTTTCTCAAACTCCTACCTACTGATTTTTGGTTAAACATTCATGCATTATTATGTTTGAGAAATGTGTTTCAGTAAAAGATCCAGATGGAGAATTGTCCCACTATCGTCAACGAAAAATTGTCATTCATTTGTATGATAATGGTTTACTACAAGAAAATTTTGGGGACAACGATAAGGAAAATATACAAAGTCTCTTAAGACATTATTAACATATGAAGACATGAACGAGCTCTTTTGTAAAACTATTAAGCATTTTCTAAAAATATACATGAAGTCTAATATACTTTGATTTCAAGCGTGTGTACCTGATCATTCTGGTAAAAAATCAGAAGACATGCATATTGCAATCCCATCCCATGCATGGAACTTCGCTACCGCTCTGATCAGAGCAATAAGCTCAAGTTTGCCAATAATAGATAGTTCTGCTGCAAAAATTTTCTCCAAGTTGAGCAATTGCGGTCTAAGGAAGTGATAAAGTTGTTTCCCCTCTATTGAACTGCTCTTTGAAAACAGATAAACCTTCTCTGTAATACCTCATAGAATACTCTATAACATGCATTGTTACCGAGTATTTGGGCTTGCCCATTTTTACCAACCTTATTTTTTAGTAAACCTCAGCAAGTTAAATTCAAAACTATAATAAATCACTATGACGCCGATGGATATGCGTGAGCAGATAAAATATTAAATATAAGGTGAGATTATTATTAAATATAAGGTGAGAAAAATTATATTTTAAGATTCATTGGTAAAGTGACGTTGTGAAGCTGTAATATAAGCGTGAACTGTTGAACTTACACTTCTTGAAAAGTAATTGTACGAAGTTCAGTGTCTTATAAATTGAAATTTTATTAAAAATGACGGGGAAAAGTTTACCCAATGCACGTTGCAAACTCAATTCCGGAAATCAGTGCAAGAGACACGTTATTTGGGAAAATTAGCCGGATTTCACATTTAGCGCTGTATCCCACGTTAGTTAATCGTGACTAGCCTGCATTTTTATGATTTCGCATAAATCGAATTCATTGAGAGTGAAATAGAAGTTAGATTGGTTATGAAACCGTTGATGTTATAACTTGAAAAATTTTGGGCGCTTAACAAATCTTCCTTACGTTAGAAAACCAAAAATTGTATTGTGTATGCTGTGGCGCGTAACAGTATTCTCTAGGCAATTACAAGGCCGACCTATATATAAATAATGCCGTTTTGTCAAAGGTGAGAGAGAATTCGAAGTTTTGTACAAAGCCCTGCAATCTGCAACTGGTCACAAGATTACGTACTATTGTTGACTTGGACTAGACTGATGGTGTGCGTGGTCAGACTATCAAAAAATCCATGCTTTGTGTGCATGAACGAAACTTTTCATGTAGCTACTGACGCATTTAATAAAGTGTTGCTTTTGAAGAAGCACGTTTATGTTCGATACAAATTAACTCTGTTTGAATCTGCCTAAAGATTTTAAACATGATCAAATGTGAGACAAATGTATTCACTGTATTGACCATGAACACTGAGTAAGACGTGCCTGCTCTATCAGCGTTTTTTTTTGTATTTGTGTCTTTACGACGACCTAAAACACTTGTACGTGTTATTCTGATAATAACCGATAAAGTGCATGTTTGCACAATCGATCTGCTAACTGGAGTACAAGGGTTGTTTACTTCAGAGGTAATTTTCCGATAAGAGCTCATGCAACAGCGAGGTTTATCGCTACGCTTCTTCGCCACGTCTTCTTCGATTACACATTTGTACACAGAAATCGGTCTTGAAATGTTTCATCTAATTTCATTCACCTCGTACACAGACTGACCCAAAAATGTCTTTTTCAAACTGACAAGTTGAACTCTAACCGATAATTTGTAATTCAAACGGACAAGTTGTATTCTAACCGATAATTTGTAATTCAAACTGACAAGTTGTATTCTAACCGATAATTTGTAACTGTCCCATAAATAATTTAATACAAAAACATTACGAAACATCAATAATTCAAACATGGGCTTGAAACTTCAACAAAAATGATCGACGCTTAAGAGAATAATCATTAGTTCATTGCTGTAGAAGAATGAATTTAGTACTGAATGTTTCTAACTCTATTTTTAAAACACGAGCTACATAACACATACTGGCTAACCAGCTGAAGAGAAGTAATTTGTTCATTATTGCATTGTCTCCTAAGGTTAAATATTAACTTCTTTTCCTACGAACTGAAATTGTAGCTCGTTTCAATTACGAGCATTTATTGCCATTTGTTTCGGTTATTTTTGAAAATAAGGCCACTATATTAAAATATTTTTCACGACTCTATTGTTAGCTCAAACTTCTATCACACATTACGAAAAATCTACGGGAAAATTCAAATCAAATTTGAGCTCACTGATAATATTAAAAATCGATAACAAATTGCAAGTGATGCGCTAATGCGTATAGGACGTGAAAATGCTTAAAAAAATTTTTTTACTCAGAGTTCAGTATTTTTTAAATCACAATTTACACTGGAATAGAAAGACATCTATACTCGGAAACTGTAGTTACTGGAATACAAAAGGGCTCGTGTACCAGGTCTACAACCAGATATGAGCTTCAAAACTTGCAAATTTAAAACCAACGACGTCATACATGTAAAGTGAGACCAACGTACGTCATGTTCAGTGTACACTAGTATTATTTACATCAATAAGAAAATACTGGAAGACACTAGCGGATAGTCGAGGATAGACAATTACATTTAAATGGTGAAGATCCCAATTGTAGCGTTGTGACCCATCTGATAACCCGAAGTCACAACAAAACGAGAATGCTCGGTGCGGTATCAGCGGTAACACAGCTTTTGTTCTAGGTGTACGGCACGCGATCTATGGGATCAGTGGCACAAGTCTGCTTTTAAGATTACCTGCCATGAAGGGGCTGAGATTGTTATCACACAACCTCTCCATATTGGGGAAATATTCTGTCAATAGACTTATTATTGAGAAATCCTTACGTCTTCTCATGTGTGATGATTCTATCTTATTTGGCAAAGCCCCACGCATTAATCCTGATGTAACTTTCACTCGCTATGGATGTGAAGTATCTTTTTGGTTTGTACAGAACAGGCCGAATAAAAATATTGTGCAAGCGGTCCTCCAATGGAATCTGGGATAATTCGTGGTATTTATGCAATCTGCTAAATGTGCGAAGCTGAACAAAATTAGCTACACTGTATATTGTTTTGTTTTTCTTTCAGTCTATCTTTCTAACTAGAGAAGAATTTCTCATGGGTTAATATTCAATATAATCCTTTAATTAAATCATTATTTGCACAAAATGAATGATAGCAAGCTTACATGCACAAGCTGACATGCATTTGTGTCGGTTTCGAATCGTCCTCTCAAAATGCTTTAAAATTTTACTAATCGTGTCTAGGAATCATTGTTTATCTTTCTTCCAATAAGGAACTAAAATCAAGTTGAATACGGAATTAGACTCCTTTTTCTCTAGTAGATGATATTGTGATGCAAAAACAGTGAAAGAGAATAAGCAGGAGTACACAAGAGAGAGCGGAAACATCAGCGGCACTCGTGTAGGGCAGGCAAAGCGGCTCCGAGAGCAGGGGTGTTAGTCCGTAACTGGGTGTGGACCGTGGGCTTGAGCCACTCGCTCAGTAACTTAAGCCTACTTTGGAGACCGAGGCTTAAACTCCAGCCTGGAAAAGAGACGCCAGTTTTTCGTGCGAGGAGGATATTGAGGAGTCTTGGCTTCAAAACTGCGAGTCTGCAACCACCGTAATGACAAAGCAGCCTTAAAAAACTGGCCTTTTAAATGGAAAATTTCGAGTGTCAAGCTCAAAATCGTGTTGAAGGCCCGTCATGGTCAGTCGTTAAAATTTTGAAAATTTTGCTATCTGCATTTAATCTGGAAATAAAAGCTCAGATAAGGAGAGTTAAGAAAATTGTACTCAGAATTATGTTAACCAATGTTAAAATCCACATGAAATGAAAATTTCCGCTGTTTTTCTGAACCAAGCTAGAAAACTTTGATGGAACATGCACAAAAGTTCGAAGTTGGGGAAGGGAAAAGATGGACACTTTTTGGACGTAAAACTGTTATGAAATGCCAATAAGCTGACTTGCAAGAGACAAGAAGCACCATTTTAGAAAATCAGAACTTGGAGGAAGAACCACGAAAGGGAAGATGCAACTTCAGGATTTATTCACCGCGGCTCGGAGCCTCGATGCTGCCTAGTTCACAATTCCGCGCTCGCGGACAATTTGTTTAGCTGATTGTAAATGTTAGGCCCTGACGAAAACAGTCTAAACTATCGACAAACAGGGCAGCAAACAAGAAAATGTTGTGCAGTGACTTGATGCTTCGCGCATCTCTGCGTGTAGAGGTGTCTCAGCATGCAATTCTCTGCTGACAACAAATCATACATGAAAAGTTTTAATGAGAGTCATATATTTAATGCTTGAACAATACTCCTACTTAAATTATAATGTTTCCCTTTACATTAGTCTACAGAATTTTCAAATGCGCTAGAGTGCATTCAGATTGTTCATTAATGTTCCAAGTTGTGGTCATCAAAGTGTGAAAATCATTAAGCTTAGGCCGTGAAATTTAGGAATCGTACATCAATAAGAATATTTATGAAAAGTATAATGTGCTCTTTATAGCATTAATAATGATTATAGCTTGTAGATGACCATGTAATTACATTTGACTATTAAATGTAAATCAAACTAAAATAACTAATTTAAGAAACAAGTACACTGATATATGTATTTTAAAATTCAAGAAACAAGAAAATTTTCATTTTTGTCAGCAGTGACTCGAGTAAGTAAACATCTTGAAATTATTCCTTTAAAAATTCATGTGAGTAATTTTTGACTCGACGTCAAAGCAGATGTGTCAAGTCATGGTTTTGTTAAGCAGCACTTACAGGACTTACTTAACTGTTACTGTATTAGTAACAGTTACGATACAATTCTCTTGATAATTTGAAAGTATTCTTAATTTTTTCACCGGCAGAGTACAAACATACCGACAACTTCATAGTACCTGAAAAGTGTCTAACTACGTATAGCTAGTGCCGTAATAGCTCGATGACTTAACTTGGGTTTTCATACGGAAAAATTTTTTTTTAGATTATTTCTCAAATCTGTAAAAAGCTTTTAATGTGGATGAATAGTTCAGCAGAGAATATATTTCGTAAAGACAGACGCCTGCATTAAACAAGTTATCATTTTTTAAATAATATTTTTTCACAACCGCCCAAATATTTTTTAATCCCTGTTTTTAGAAATGTAGTATGGGTTTATTAAGTAGTACATTTAAATTTCTTACAATTATACACACCCATATTTTTCTCGCTAGATAAAAGATTGATACTTTACCATGGAAATTGTATAACTTTAAGGAAAAAATATTTCTTAGTTCACCAATTTTATCGGTATTGGTTTTTATTACGAAAGGAACGCAAGATCTTAGCTGGGTTTGCAACGTTTACAACATTTGTGCTTTTTAACTTGAGTGATGCAGTATCGGACAGCAACAAGTGTACTGATACTCAAGAGCACTCGGTCACCAAGTGGGCACTTTACTATACATAGTGGGCACAAAAGACAACGTCGTCTCATTAAAAATATTCTCTTCATTTTGAACTCCAAAGTTCTTCGTCGGTGGATCTCTCAACTTTTCTGTCACATACGGGCCTGAATTGGTACTTGTTATGGTTTACTTATATGTTAGTCATTAGCTAACCTCAATTTCTTCACAACAAGTTTATAAATTTGTTGTCGAGATAAAAGATAATTGTCGTTACTTGCAAACGGCCGTCTCTTACTAGTCAAACTTGCATGATCACTTTTATATTTTTGGTCCTTAGAGATTGTTTTTCTCTAGTTTACTCATATGTCAATGTCTTTTCATTACAAAATTAAAAGTTGTCTACTTACGCTTGATTTTGCTCTATATGTAGAAGCTCTTGTCCTGAGAATTAGTTTCGTGTAAAATGCACAGTAAATTTAATTCATCCCAATTCTGTGCTATTGATTCTACTACACGATCACAAAACAGAAATACTTCATATTACATCCCTCGCAATTCTAAGTCAAGAAATGCAAAAATTCACCAATACCTTTTCTTTTAGCTGTCCGCTCATTGTTGCACTAATTTAACACAGTATATGAAATAGAAGCGTTCGTGCGTGGCTTACATTTAGAATTTCGAGATGTACCAATAGAAACTTATATGTAAGTTTAATTTTTGTGTGTATAGTTTGAAACACAATTAAGGCTGATTGAAACACGTCGGATGTACAAGCTACTATTACTGCACAACTCCCAGGAAACATTTCTAACGAAAAAAGTGCAACAGAAGAGATTCCAAGGCTGCTTCCTCAGCAACAACCACAGTTCCGATGACTGGGTTCTGGAATGCGTCCAGAACCTGTCACTTCAGAAGTTTTCAGCATTTACGAGATCACAAGACGCAAAGAAGCGCTGTTTGTAAAACTTGTTTGTGCTTCTCTGCATTACTCGAGACTCATGCGCTGCGGAAAATTTTGTCATAATTTTCGAATCTGAGACAGGAGTCGGATGTAGAGAGCCTGAGATACGAACAAACGAGAACGTGAATGAAGCTTCGCACAAAGGAAGAATTATTACAAACGGCTAGGGCTGGGATTTGCGTTCCTTACTTGCTCGTGCAAACAAGAAATGAAGGCAAATTTTATGTTCAAGTGCTTCGGACTCTATGAAGTCACTTAAATTCAGGCTCAGGACGCAAAAAAATAATCTGTGTCGTTGTAGTCAACGACATGAAAATTACGGCGCTATATTTTTAAGCATAGAAAAACAAGGATGTTTCATCATAATTTCATCGGAGTTTGTACGCCCGTGAGATTTTTCTAATTTATGATGGATTACTCGACAAATGAGCGTTTTTAGGCATGACACGTTAAACACAAAAACTTAAGCCTGTAAGTGGTCATCATGTGTTTATACATGTGAGTGAATATTTTTAGAAGAATAAAGACTTCTGCAGAGAGAACAGTTTAGCCTTCGTAAGAATACAGGAAATAGTAGGAGCCCACAGCTGTGAGAGCTCTCTTTGGCAGAGGAAAAGCGATATTAATGGTTTCTTGGTCTCTGGAGGTTCAATCGGAGTTTAGGAGCGAAACTGGAGTCTCGCCGTCAATGCAAACTGTGTCTCTCAGCGATTTCCAGCGGAGCTTACTTTTTCCTCAGGAAATTAATCTAAGACAGTCAGTAACTATCTATTTTTTACGTTAATCATGCTACAGTTATCAAGTCCTTAATTTGGATATGCTTCATTTCATCTATTTTTTTAAGCGAATTCCTTTATTTTGAGTGAACTAACTTACAACGCTTGGAGCAGATGATTAACGTTCATCACCAAGTGTGGAAAAATAATTTACTAACTTTCTGGATAGAATGAAATAAAGTCCCTACTGAGAACATAATTCTAATTGTACGCAAGTATAGACTGACATTCACCCTTAGATCAATAATGCTACCACTTATGATAGGTCAGTTTGTGCCGGAACTCTGACCTTTTCTGCCTTCTCTCACGTCCCACTCCGTGCCACAACGCCAGCATTTGGAAACCGTGAGCGTTCGCAGCGACTGAGCATGCAGGGTTGATAATTATTGTACATATTTTGTATTTCTAATCAAATGATTAACGTAGTCTTCCTTGATTGAAATAAAAACGCACAGCGGTATCGTAAAGGAATTTCATGCCTCGGTGCTAAGAAATATTTGTTACTTGTTGGTTTAGCTGATGTCTGTTTAATATTCAAGAACAGTAGGAACGCTGAGGAATAAAATGTGGTCAATTGGCTTGATTTAAACACACCAACTTAACAGTTTGTACTTATTCAAAAGCCAGCACTTTTCAATTTGGCGCGCTTTATGAAAGCGGAGCAGCGTTTCGGCTGTGAACGAAAAGCGTCCGCCTGTGCTTACAAAAAAGCCAGTTGACATTACTAAAGCGTACATTCATTTGAGATCAATTTCGATTATCCTTCTCGTAAATACGACACTGAAGGGGGTGAAAAAATGTTTTAGAAACAAAGCGCTCGGAAAACTAAGGTTACGGTCCGTCTTGTCTCATGTACGAGTTGTAGGAAATCCGATCCGTCTATGAAAGATGAAATAAGGTCCGTCTGCTATGTTGTGATCGCAAAGCTCTCAACAAATGCAAATTTTTGAATGTTTTAAACTTGGATGTTTGCTTGTCATTGAAATAAAACATAGGACTAATAAAGACCATGATTAAAAATAAGATGAGCACAAAAATTATAAGCAGTGAACGAAAACAATATTCGATGTTTTCGAATTATGCTTTAGACTGCATTGATAAAAGAAATACCTATTGTTATCGTTTAAAATCGCTGCAATGACTATTAATAAGTTTTTTCCTTTGGCTTTAAATTATGTACTTAATCTTCAACTATATTCACTGTATGTTACTTTCAAATGAAGAACCCATTATACATGCCTAATTTTTGAAAAAATTTTAAGATAGCCTTATACTAATTATAAGCGAATTAGATAGTTCCCATGGAAATTCCCCTGTTTAGATTTGACTAATTTGAAATTATTATGAGGACGAATGTATTAAAGATTTACGACGAATTATTATGTTTTAAATGAATTTTATATCTCTTCTACCGATAACATGGCCTAAATAGTACTCGTGAAAATTCCATGGTTTAAAAAAGATAAAATTAAAGGTTTATGAAAAAGAATTAGTTTACCCGAGGTACTATCAGAAAGGATTATCAGACCGGTGTTATTAAAAAGAGGGTTAATATTGTAATTAATGAGGAATTTTAATGCAGAGAGAAATTTATTTTCAATCTTTTACGTTTCTTCAGTACACAGAATGGTAAATTATGTAGGAGGCATAACACTGCTATTTTACAAAGTCCAGTAATTAACATTGATGATTCTTTTAATATAGGGTCTGACCACTGCTCATTTTAATAGCTCCAATACTTTGAAATGTAATCAGCACATAAATTGAAAACACTTGTACACGTAAAATTATTCCAGCACGTACCAAATCTAGATGAATGCTTTCCATATTCATAAAAATTCATGAAATTCATTAAATAATAGGGGTACCGGCAAATTCTATCCTGATTTTTGTTAGGAATTATAACTAAAAGAAATAATTTTGAAAATTCTTTATTGTTCAACAAAATAGTCACCTTCATTAGATATAATCTTTGTTCATCTACTGGTGAGTTTTTTAATCCCCCTTTCAAAAAATTGACATCTTTGGAAGAAATAAAGGAATTAAACTCCGCTTCAACCTCATAAACATTTTTGTATCTTATTCCGCTGACGAAATGCTCTAAAGAACGAAATAAGTAAAGATATAATGGAGCAAGGTCTGGCGAGTATGGTGGGTGAGGAAGAACTTCCCAACCTAAGGACTTTATTTTTTTTTAGTGTGTTTGGCAGAATGGGATCTAGCGTTATCGTGTTGCAACATGACTCCTTTCCTATTCACGAAAGGTGAACATTTTTACGCAACAATGCATTTAAACGTTCGAGTTGCTGACAGCAAAGGTCTGCAGTCACAGTTTTTCCTTGCTGCAATAACTCAAAGTTAAAGAAAAGAAAAGGAAAGAAAAGAGGACAGGACTTTCTGGCACCCCTAATATTAAATAATTTAATATTCATGACATTTTTACACATAAAGTAAAATCAAACACTTGCGATAAAATTTATTCATCTCTTATATGTCAAATTAAAGGTGAATCCAAATTGTAGCCTTAGGTTAGATAGTTAAATATTTGTTGTAAAATCCGTAGTGTTATGTTCTGTCAGTTTGAGATACTTAAATATTTGAGGCAAAGTCCAAAGACTTTATTGACTTTTGTTCATTGAAGTAAATAGAACAGTGGTGATGAAGAAAAATTATTGAACTGAAATCAGAACCGGTGTGCGATAGATAAGATACGGAATGGAAGTTTTGTATATATTGATGAACAATATTCACGGGAAAAACTGAAAAATGTGTTTTATTTCATCGATCCTTAATTTTATCACTTTTAAACCAAGGAATTTCAACGGGTACTATCTGGGCCATGTTATCGGTAGATACGATACAGAAAGGAAGTTCTAAATGAAATTAATAAACAGTTTTCATTTTGAACACAATAATTTGTAGTGAATCTTTAATGCATTCATTTTTATAACCATTTCAAATTAGTAAAATATAAATAGTGAAATTTCCACGGGAACTGTCTAGTAGTCAGATAATTACTGTTTATCTCAACTGTTATGAAATTCCCGGTGAGTTCAGTTATGGTCCGAGAGCAACATTAAGTCAACGGAAAGGATGTCATCCTCCAAAACGATAATATTCGTCCTCGCAGTGCTAGATTCACTAAAGATGTTTCCTGACCTTGTTTTTTTTTACCATTTGGAACGTTTCGGATTGGCATCGAGGGAAAAAGTAAAAAACAAGTTACACCCGTATTTTTTATTCATACCAAGAGAAATGTAAAGAGCTTGCATTAATAGGTTTCTCGAGAGATTGAATGAGGTTCTAAATGAAAATGAATATGATAGCCTATAGTTTCACAATCACTGAGGCTTCATCCCTAATATACACCCTAAAATCAAACATTACTCTTGTTCCTACAAGGTATTTGCCTAGCAGTACTAATTCTAAAGTGGTATCCATGTTGTTTAGAAGGCTTTAAAGGGGCGTTGGGTCGAGAAGGAGAGAGTAATCTGTATCGTCAGTTCTGATTAGCTGCAGGAGGGAGGAGGCAAAGCACGCATAAACGAGATGCAACCTGTAGGAATCGCTGATGATAGTATCATACATTCCTGTATACGAAGCGCTGATGATAGTATCATACACTATCCTGTTGGAAGCGATGTTGATAATAAATTTTTCTGTACATTTTCAACGGTGCTGTAATGTTTTCATTGCATTTGGAATTTACACTCTGGAAATCATAAGGCCGTAAATGGACATTGGTACTATATGAGCTGTACTATTTACTCGTAGATCGAAATACACTGATAATTTTCCACGAAGTCATGAATAAGCTTAAGGAAATTGACAGAACACTCGAGACTATCACGTGATGGAGTATAAGCAGCAGCTCTGAAGCCCATGACCCGTGGGTCTAAACTTCTCAAGTAGAACTATAGACTCGCAACAAAGTTTTGGAAAATATGGTGCGCCAATTAATTTGTGACGCAGCCTACAAATGAAGCGGACGCTGCTCAGCAGACCTGGACAACAAACATTAAGGAGGCAGTTTCAGGTGTAGAGGGTGAGCAGACGCCTTCTGACCTGAGTTCGTCGGACCATACTTCTATTCTGGTCCCGATAACCGTGTTATTCTGGTCCCGATAACCGTGTTATCCTGGTCCCGATAACCGTGTTATCCTGGTGCCGATAACCGTGTTATCCTGGTCCCGATAACCGTGTTATCTTGGTCCCGATAACCGTGTTATCCTGGTCCCGATAACCGTGTTATCCTGCTTCTGATAACCGTGTTATCCTGCTTCTGATAACCGTGTTGTTCGGGTCCTGATTACCATGTTATTCTAGTCCTGATAACCGTATAACCGCGTTCCTGATTACCATGTTATTCTGGTTCTGATAACCATGTTGTCCTGGTCCTGATAACTATACAGATCACTCTCTAGATGAAGAGGTGCTTATGATGACAGACAAAAAATACTAACATGTCCTTTAGTGGCAATTAGGATTGTTTGCAATGCTCATGAAACATTTTTCATACTTAAAAAATTGTTATTTGCATAGCTTCGCACTTAAGATTTAATGGAGACTCGAACAGCAAATTATCGCCCTTTGCTTGGTAATCTGTTTTAGCAAATCAAACATAGGTAAAGAAGTAAATTAACCAAAAAATGAACCATATTTAGTTACATACCATTCATATTGTAACACTGGCAGGGATTTAAAAAAGAAGTTCTGAACTCCAAATGCTTGAGTGAATTGACCTGTTGGGATGAGAGTCTGAACCCAGTGCTGTTTCCACAAGTATTCCATCCATGGCTCTAATGGAAAGATAACTAATGCAATAATGAATATCAGATAATAACACCAATTTCAGAATTGTGTTTTGCTGGAAGTTATTCATAAAAAAATAAAGTTACTGTGCACCTGCTAGATGGTCATAAGTTTACCTTTATTCGAGCATTGTCAGATTTATCAATAATTTATTGACAATTGTTGGTATTAAGGGAAATAAGTGTGTAAGTACTTTTTCAGTGTATTTTAACGACGGTTGTACGTTTGAGGAAGTGTGTATGCGCCTTGCTCACAGTTAAATATCGATAAAATAATTGAAAAATATGATTCTCAGTCGGCAATTTTAATGGGGATTTTACATATTTAAGAACATAAAAGATATTTAATTGATGTATTCTTGCAACACTTTTATAATGAGTCCATCATTTAGTCAACTACTTTTTAGTTTCAGATTTAAATAATATACAACGAAACAATAATCATAGAATTTACACTTTCAACTTTTTAAGGTAGTATATCATAGAAACCAAGCTCGGTTGGAATTTTGGGTGATCCTTTAACGCGTTAACCGCCATGCCTGATATCAGAGATTTGTCACTACTGCCACGACTTTACCATTTTACGACTTTATCATTTAACCTTCCGTAAATATTTTAAATTAATTTTTGAAAATAATTATTAAAAATTTGGAAATGTACCACCGGTGGTACATGCGGCGGTAAGTGAAATCCTCAAATGTACCACCGGTGGTACATGTGGCGGTTAACGTGTTAATGTTATCCGAAATAATATTGGGTTCGCAATATAAAACCAGCATTATTCTCACAGTCCGTTTCTGAATATTCTTTTCACGGGTTCACATGAGGTTTTATTCGACTGTTCATCAGTAGTTACGATCAGTACTTGAGAAATTTTTTGAACATGTAGACCTGGCAAGTTGAATGTTTTGGAAATCGCAAATCTCTCATTTTCGAAAATGGCAACTGAAACACAAAAACTTTTCTGATTGAGGATATGAAACTTGAATATGTCAACACTTAGCTATAGTGTGGTCTATTAAAAAATCATGATTGTTATGCATGACACTTATAAACAAATATAACATGAATGATGTTAAGAGTAAAGAAAGAAATTTTCAACACAAGTTGAATTTGACTTATAAGAACTGGCTTTAGTTATACTGACCACATAAAACGTTAAACTGGCTAAGGACGCGTTGGTTCAGAGCTTAGTGTGAGAACCCTCCTTTACGATATTATTTTCTATTTCCTAATCGGATCGAAATTATTTCTGAAACTAGGGCTTTGTTTCTGAGTTCAGTACTCGGATTGGGAAATATGATTCCAGATATTTAATTTTACACCTTATGCAATTTTATCAACTACTGCTGAATTTATGATGTAAAGTTTCATACGTATATAGATACACTTCTCTATACATATATATATATATATATATATATATATATATATATATATATATATATATATATATATATATATATATAGATATACATATATACTGAAAAACATATGTTCATATATTTATGCATGTCTAAAATTAAAAAATACATATATATATATTTCATCCAATCGCTTACAGCTAATAAACGCCACTTCATTGACTGGAAAATAACATGTACATCACGGGGAAAATAAATTTATTCCTAATGCCACGCGGTGAAGTATGACTGCTGGTTAATCTAAATTGCTGTCGTCTTTTGAATATTGCACTGCAAAGTAACATAAAAATGCCATTTTATTGTTTATCCTCGATGTGTGGCGTGATGTGCATTGAAATAGTATTATATAGCACTTACTTTAGTCTTCAGTCAGTTTTCTGAGCGTTTTCACGAGCAGGACAATATAATGAGTGCAGGTTGTAGCTGATTCTGTGTTAGAGAAACTATTATTCTTCCATTAAACTTACGCAACTTTTATACTGTAATGAAGCTTCATCTGTTCAAATTTTATAGTCTCTCATTCACAAGAGAAGTTGGCTTATTCTTGCTTTTTGTTTTAGAATCAAACTTTAATAAAGAAGCTCAGAAAAATTGTTCCTCAATTTTGAGGAACACATACCGCTTCACGCTGGGTCGTAATTGTACTAAATTTATAAGCCATAGGCATTCGTATATCTAGTAGGTATGAAAACTTTTAAGAATTTAAATATTTTAGAGCGGTGCAGTGGGAAATGACCATCTAACACTACAAATCAAAAAATATAATAAACTAAATTTATTGCATTAGTGTGGGGAATTCTGCATAGTGATAATAAATTATTCATCTCAATCGTCCTGTTGTTAGTCGAACAAATTTTCATTAAAGATTATAAATCTATGAAGGAGTAAAACGCAGACCTCAAAAATCGATTTCTTTTAAGCACGTAACTTGTTCCCACGTGTTTTGCATCTATGGATTGTCGCCTTACACATAATTTTTTATTATTAAAGATAAAAAGGGTAATCTAGACTCTCACTTAAAGAAAATAATGATTTCTGCGATTTACTTCCGCATTCTCCTCATAGCCGCGCCAAACTTCGTGTTATAATCTTGTCAGCTATACAAACAATGACAGATGGCTTATCCGATGTAGAGAAATAAAAAGCGTAAGCAGTATAAAAAAAATTGTGAGAAGAATTAGCTAATGTAGTAAAAACTTCTTTTAAATTCTTGCAAGGTAGTGCGCCCCAATAGCATATATTGCAGCACATTTCTCGTTTCTTTTCTTTTCACTTGTATTTCTAAGTTCAGACAATGAGCATATCATTGGAGTGCAATCTTCATAAAGCTGTCCATGAATGTAGCTAATAATTTGACACCATGGTCACAAATTTTTCTCGGTACGAGGTTTCTCTTTAATAATAAGGATAATGTAGAAAATAACATGTAATTTGTTCTGTTCCCGTTTACAACAAGCGTCCTTGCTTACCTTGCTGTGCAAGCGCTTTACTGTCCCTGTTTTATTGCTGCTGAAAACTTAAGCCAGGGCTCCTGCATTTGGGCCGTCAAACGGAACAGCTTGTACAGCAGGGGCCATAAGCCCCCGCTGGCAATGCTCAGCTCCTTCTATACATCGCGACGATGACGCTTTGCTTCGATACTAAACACAGACTTTACGGCTGCGCTTCCCGACACCCTTCTTCATTGGTCTTGTAGCCTCACAGATGCCTGTAGGTTGTAGCTAACACAACCACATAGGTGCGAAACTATTCTGCGCTCCACTGTATCAAGCACAGACAAGTACATGGTTCTTGTTGCGTAGTGTCTCTTATTCAAAACACTGATAGACAAGGCCAGCACTGTGCAAGCTTGTGCATCCAGGGTGCTCACTTGGACAAAAATATTTTCACTAAATCGAGCATGAAAAACGCATGCATAGGAGTAAGTTGTAGTGAAGTTAACTAAATTGAGCAAACCTACGCAGTTCCCTGATGTACAGGTTGTTGTAAATAGCATTCGTCAGACTTTGCATCCATTATGATTAAGAAGTGAGTGTATCCCGGTTACGTACGTGCTTCATTTATTGTTCCATAAGCTCTTGTCTCCAGCACGCTCACGTAGATGGCTGATATAGCGCAAGTGAAATCTTTCAATCACCATCCCTTAGTATGATACCTACAAGCTTTGGGCTTCCTTATTTACGATCCAGACTGCTGACATAAATTGGACAACTGATAAGTGTAATGCATTAAACTGGATCGAACACTTTCACATATGATTGTTATTGACTATTTCTTTAAATCAAGGCCCATACAAATATTTGGTGGGAGAAATAAATTTAAATCGAGAAGAACATAACGATTATTTAGCTGGGATTCTTATATCCCACTAGCTTGCACTTATGCCTTTATAGGTTACATTTATCTGCATCTACACTGTAGATACATATGTTGGTTTCTCGATTTTCTTCAAGTTATATGAACCTATGCTTATATTTATAAACACTGATATCAATTAAGAAAATGAATCGTGGCAGTGAAATTTCAGTACTCATACGAAGAAACAAGGCGTGCATATGTAGAAGGATCTCTATTTAGAAGTAACTTTCAACTTACGACTAATAGTTATGTATGTATCTGGGAGAGCGTTATGCTTACAGCATTAAACAAAGGGCAGTTAATCACAGTGTTGCGTCTGATCGAAATCTCACATGTCTGTCACTTTCAATCTGCACTCCCATTTGCTCTTCTTTTTACAGATTATCAGGTCAGTGAGGTGAACACAATATTCAGTGTTCTCGGACAAAGATTGAGAGGCATCAGGAACAGCTTCAAGGGGCCATGCTAGGCCTTTATATTATACAACACTCATTGTATTTTCAGAGAATTTAAAATAGAATAGGTTATGGCAATGGGATCGAACCGTTTGGTTCATTCTTGGGCTGCTACCTAAGTTCCATGGCGTCTAACGTAAAGGCATCAATCACGCACATGCACTTCAATAATACATAGTTTCTTGCACTTTAACGTCTACTATAAGCTATCGTCGACCGTCGCTGAGTTGGCTCTCGAGTGGTTACTCTCATGCCTCAATTGTATCACAATGATTCTGCTTAATATAACACGGAAAGGTTTCATAGAATTTCCTAAATCTCGCCACCGAAAAAATGAAGATGAAATTTTTAAAATAATAAAATTCTTTAAGAAATACGGCCATTTAGAGTGGAAAATAAGCTCAAGTACAAGTTTCCTGAATTTACGTTGAAAATTTTCGTCTTCAAACAAATTAAAAATACAGTTCAATGTCTCACTACTGAAATACGACTGTAAAAGAAAAGATTCCGTGTTCAGCCTCCAGTAATTCTATTTTTACAGATTTAGGAAGCTCGTTCGTTAGGCAATAAATAACAATCAAACTGAGTTTCTGTTGCCAGCTTACCCGTCAAGCAGGTAGTTCTCGCTCATGCTCGCGAGCTTGGTTTCCCTCGACGGCATAAAAATGGTAGATTTTACTCTCCATGTTCTGACGTAATTATTTGTGCCACTGCATACACAAGAAATCATGATTTATATATTTAAGTATTTCTTCACTTTATCACAAGTTTACAAGTAATAGAAAGAAAGGGTGCTCATACACCGGGACTGACTTCCAAGTGTCTCGTTTTATAGTGTAACTTCTAAATGCTGTACTATATTAGAATGTTTGGCTTCTGCATGTTTCAATGCCTTCACTTATTAAGTCACGAAGAAGCTTTTACGCAGCCAAGCGGTCGAGCAGCACCTTACTACATGGTCTTCACTTGACTATCATGAGGCACCAAGAGGTAAATAAACTGTCTCAATAATTTATATCATTTAGATAATTTATTAAATAGGGTTGGTTATAACATATATAGCTTCTACTGGTATTTACCACAAATAAATCTCGTGTAACTGTAATTTCTAGTTGCACCAAACAGTTGCTGAGACTAAAATAGAAGATATTTTCAATACTCGATAGTTTGATTGTATCAGTACTTTTTTTGTGCATTAAATTTATAAACCCCTGATTTAAACTGAAGAAGAGTTTGTTCAGATATACCGGGTACAGACCAATTGTATTCTTTTTTAGAAAATTTAATTTACATTTGCCCTCTACAAACATCTTAAATCCACGTAGCCATTTCTTGCTAGTTTGAATCAGTTTTAATCAATATGTAAATTTTGCTAAACTCACAAAAAAATGCATACATACTCCATGAAAATGTAAGCTTGTATAAATATTTCAATACTAAATTTATTCACACATTACTACATGGTCACAAATCACCTTTGGCTTCTAGAATTACAAAAATGGTTTAAAATATTAGCAATTTGCTTTCAGATACTTACTTGGATGGCGAACTTCTGCTTGGGCAACGTTGAAGTGTCCAGTGGAATTGCAGCACATGCATTCTCAATTTTTATTGAATGAAGGCCACCATGTACTAGGCTTTTACCTTTAGGGCCCCTCATGAGTAAAAGTCTACGTGTTTTAATCGTCGTTGAAAACACGCGCAAAATTAAATTCTTAAATTCTAATAGTTTTGATCGATTGCATGAAATAATAGAAAGATTTTGAATTTACCCGGAACTCTTTTAAGAATGCCTAGTATGCTTGTATTACTGGCTTCTGTTTCACGTGTACATTGTGCAGTAACTTCTGTGACGTACGTATGAATTTCTGAAGTGCTTATACGTCCTTTGGCAGACGCAGTATTGGCAACTGAAAAGGTTATGCAGCGAATGGAGATTCGAGATTGCAACGAATACATAAGAATTGGTAAATACAGTATGTAAGCGACATATTCGAACAATCCTAATCGTTAGCGAAATTCAAGAGGACAGGTTTATATGTAGTGGTTCATTTTACCAATTTCCAAGGGTCTCAACTACGATTGAACATCAGGTGTTGAAATATTGGGAGAAAACCCGACGAGAAACCTTAGCTAAATAAACCAGAAAAAAAGCACAGGCAAAAAATGATAGGTGTAAGCTGTTTTGGATTTTGTTTCAAAACTTTTGCCATGACGTCGAATGAGTGCCCCTGTGCGAGATGACGTCTGTCGTGCAGCCTGCGCAGCGCTCAGAAGGAGGTGCTCTCCGGAGCCACCGTCAGCTGCAGCAGGCACATAATTTCTTTGCGTATCAAGCCGGTTATTTGGAATGCTCTCTGCACTCACCTCTCTCAGATCGTGCAAAACTCGTTCAAATGTAAGTTTTTTGGAAGAATATGAATGTAGGATTTCTAGGGAATTATTTCTGAACAAACATTCGTGAAATAAAGTTAGCAAACAACCAGAGTGGTAAAATGAATTTTTAGATGCAAAAACAGTGAAATTGCTCTGAGTCGGGCGATTCTCAATCTGGGCTCCGTGTGAGGAGGACCATTACGTATCTACTTCACAACAATACGAAATACGAAATACGTATACGAAAATATGAATGATACGAAAAATGATTAATAGCTTATATTTCGTAAAATATTTTGTTTGTTCACAATCATATGAAATATCCTAGAGCAAACACTGGAGTGTTTAAAAATTTTAAAACAGTTATTAAAAAATTTGAGCTATTTGAATCCAGAATAGTGAAAATTTGCCATGTATGAAAACAGGGGTTTGTTTACATAATTACTGCTTTCTATTAGGAACTTTCAATTTACGAAAAGTAGTAGTCTCTGATTGTGTAAAAACTTCAGAACAAAACTGTGATTTATTCCTACATGATGATCGATACGTTATGCAGAATTGAAAATAGATTGTGTCTCACTACTCTTATGACAAATCAAGATATTTTATGGTAATCATGTCTCATAAAGAATATCACACTATTTTTCTGCTGAAAATATTAGCTAAAACGGTGAAGAAAAGTGCCCAAAAATATCCAGTTTGGGACAGTTGCAAAATTATTGAAAGTATGTATATGTAAATAACCATTGAACTATGGCAGGTATTATGTGGATATTTTGTTGAGGAGCCCTCTAATTACCCTGTCAAATGGTGCTAAACCTCTCTACGAACCATTATACAAGGTCAAACAATTCATGCATACGAACATCACCAAAGCTTCTAATTTAGGCTCTTAGAACATTTTCTTTTTAAGGTCATGTTAACTATTCCTGTTGATCATCTGCAGAACCCACTATATCTAATGTGAAACCGAACTGGTATGACTTCATCGTGAATTAGTATGCTCTTTAGTAAATAAATGGTTGAAGTAAATAATGCAATTTTGAAATTAAAACTTCAAACAGGATGTCATGTGCTGTCTACATTACTAGTAAAATGTAACACTCAGGAGGATATATTAGAGGACTGCCAGCACTAAGAGAGAGTTCAGTATGCTCTTCAAAAAGCGAGGGCAGACGACGTTTAGTACCTTCACAATAGTTAGAAATTCTCTGCACAGATGAGTACCACCGACTGATGTTGCTTTGCATGGTTAGGGTTACAATTCTTCATACGAAAACTCGATAAACAGCGAAGTTGCTGCGAAAAATGTTTACTCACAAGGTTTACTTCACCGGCAAATTGAGTTCAGGCTGTCTCATCCCAACATTAACGTTCATATATCTGTTGACGTCATGGCCGAGAAAATAAATCCCTAAACCATATGAAGCATTTGACTCAATTTCTATGTAACTTAACGCAAAAGCACACACAGACAGAAGAAATGACGCTTTTCACGGGCTTACCATAAAAGTTACAACGTAAGAGTATAATGTGTAGATTGCTATATCCGTCACGGCATTGCTCCAGATTCAATAATTACTTTATACGTTTGCAAGAAATATTTTAGACTCTCTTAAACTGAAAATAAGTTACTTATTCTCGTTTGTATTTGATTAGAAAAAACATTTAAAATTACATACTGCACATGTACTTGCCCTTTCGTAAGTAAGTCTTTTTTCCAAGCTGGATCTTTTCATTTGTAAAGATCTATCATAGTTCGATTTCGCAAAGCTCATGGACAAGCACGTCCAACTTTTGTGTTCATACCGCACGTTTGAAACTTGGTTAAAAACTTGTAAAGTACTAAGAATTTACTTTAGAATATCCTTCCAATCATGGCTTCCACAAACTGTTTTGCGCTACTCACGTCACTCAAACAGTTCACCTTTATTTCACTAGCACCAAAGATTTCTCTTAGCAGCTCTAGATTGCTGTGTTGCATCAATCCCAGTGCGATCCACACGTTCTTGCACTTTTACATTACGTATTTTGAAGAGAGCTAGTGCTGCAGGAGAGGCCCCCCTGCCCCGTCCCCCAAGGCCCCATCTGCAGCAGGTTCATTGCATTAGCTCGGAGCAGGAGCAGTGAACGACATCACCAACAACAAATCACAAGTTCATCCTAAACGTGCCCTCGCCTCCTACTCTAGCTTAGATTCTTGAACTGGAGCATATCCTTGCTGTTGTTCGGCAGCTAGCGATCATTAATCTATTTCATTCTGATAATGCTGAAAGCAAATTACAATAAACTAAAAGTATTAACTTTGAGTTACCATTTATGGATATATGGAGTACTTGAAACAACTCATCCTACTTAAAATATGAAAAATCTATACCTAGTTTCACTTACAAATCTGAGCGATCATTTCACACTTAATGTAATCAAATTTTGTTTTAATTTTAGTTAATCTATTGTGCTTCCTAGTTGTTTCTATCTACAGGATTTTTTTCGTTTCTTCGTTCGAACGTTAGTATCTTTATGGAATTTCGAGACGGTGCCAAAAATGGCACGTTAGCACGGATGCTGTCGGTCGGACAGCGCTAACTAATCCTCCTCCAGGCGGACTAATCCTACGACAGTAATCCCTGAGGCCGAAACATCTTCGCTCTTTTGCTAGAATCACGTCGTCTCTTCCTTCACATCATGGTTTCGTAAAATACAGGTCAAGTCATGATCATTTAAAACTCGCAAGCTCTGAGTGCAAAACAAAGTTCACTAAAGGGGCTTTCAATAAGCAAGGGTACAGATTCTCCACGTGAGTAAAACCAGATACGAAACTGTGGTGCATTGTGTGTGTGGGCAAATGATAGACAATGAGCCTGGCATTTCACTTCTAAATTGTGGTAAGTTAAAAACCTATTTTCTAATTTTCCTTTCTATTTAATGACGTACAAGCAATACCATTTTATAAGTTGATTTGTATGATCAGAGCTGAGGAATTGAAGTCAATTTAGTACAGTGGTGATTTTGCTCATGTACACTTAGCCTAAGTTGGTACAACATCTAATTTGAATCACAAAAACAAAACTGTAGCTCGTAGAGAAAGTTTGTGTTATTTCCATGCCTTGCCTGAAGTTTTGTTTAACCTAAAAATATTAATGTACTACGCAGCAACAGCCCATTGTTCCCGTTGCTGGCTCAGTGATATATTCAAGTCGGCTGCCGTCATGTGAAGGTCATTGTTGTGGATTTTAGCTGTACTCGTACAGAGTAGCCCCCGCAGTAGTGCGTCCATGGCAGTTTGAACTCGTAGACTTGCCCTGCAGTTCATCAGAGACCCTACAGAGGTGTTTGCAAAAGCAGATCTCTTCAGAACAGTCGTCTGAAGCGTTGACTCGCCTTTAGACGCTTAGAAAGCATGGAAATGCCGAGTTCCATGATTCCAAATGCAACTCACAATCCTCGATTCCCTGAACAAGGAACTACCTAGACAAATTATTTTGCCTCTGAATATAATTATTTTTTAAACTACACTGTACAGTGGAATACCTTTTTTTCTTTTTTGCCGCATCAAAGTGTGAGGTTATTGCTCATATGAAGTCAAAAATCAGACATATCATTAGAGTCTCTTAGACTGTAATGAAATGTGAGGATTGAGCTTTACTTCTCAACTTGACACAAATTTGTTAGACAAGTCCTGTTTCATTCAAAGTATTGTGTTAGCAAGGAATTTTATTATATCATGATATACAGAAAATGGAATTTGTACGCGTTTCACATGTTATGTGGAATTCAAATTTTCATGTTTTTTTTGTCGCATAAATTAGGTGCACCAACAGTTCAGCAACTTATTAAATATTATGGCTAAACTAGATTTGCTTGTTACTAAATCGGACGTATGTGCCTATTTTAGAACAACTGTATTCAACTCAGCTAATTTATAGCATTTATACTCAAAACGATTTCGGTTATTCCCTTAAAGAAATTATGCGACAATGAAAACGAGATTTGTATGAGCCATCGGGATGCAGGAACACGCTATTAACCATTAAGTAATTTAAAACAAGGAGATACGTAAATTATGTATTATAAGTACATCCTGGTTTCCATGAACTCATTAAACTGAGAGGGCTAAAGTTTATATAGTCACATTCCTAATTTTTGCCTCTGTTTGATGTGAAAATGAATTACGAGGCCTTGGAATTTTGTTTCCTTTTTTATATTTTTTCATGAAACAGTTTTATTGTCGATGCAGAGTCGTTTACCTTTAGCACAGATTTGAAATGGGCAACTTTTTATTCACCCCTCTTGAACTAAAGTTCAAAATTCCATTTTAGAAAAAAGAAACGCAATTGCCCATTTAAAATTTGAGATTACATGCAAAAATGCGTACTTAACACACGGCTATCAATCGACGAAACTTGAACAGCACGTCAAAACACCTCCTGGGGTCGTATTTCGCACTTCACCAGCCATTTCCGCCATGCCCCTCTAACCGATACGGCCAGGATTGGCTCGATGGCTTCCAATAAATTCGACGATTGCAGAAGTCATCTCCTCGGTGTCAAGCAGCAGTACAGCCGGAAAATGTGAAGCCGAGAGTTTGCACAGCAACTCAAGAATCAAGTCTTGACTTCTATCTTCTCTGATCCTCTACTGTAGGGACGGGCTTCCAGTCCATCAAAACATGCACTTGTCAAATAAATATTTACAATCAGGGATACAACTTTTGGTGGAGCAAAACAAACGAACCTCGTGAACTCCAAATAACATATTAATGCATGCACGATTTTAAATGCTTTCAGATAGGTAATTAAATAAATTATAAATGGAGTCGAGCAATATTTCGAAAAAGAGTAAAGCATTGAAAATTTTCTCTAAATGGAATTTTTCGAGTCAACGCTAGTACAAAGTACCAAATTCACACAAAACATTGATTACAAATGAATGCAATCATGCTTTTTGATCAATGAAAATGACAGAATATAATATATTTTTTGAGGCTTAGAGATCAAAGAACGAATACTTATGGTAGCAATGGTCTCCCTGCAGTGTGCAGGAGAGCGTGGAGGTGCGGGCAGGAGCGTGTCGAGAGTTAGGGCCTCGTGGAGACCTACAATGTGTAGGAGCCTAGCGCGGTGAGAATCTGTGGCGCGTAAACGCAAGCTTGGGAACTAGGCTGCATGAAGACTTGGTACAGTCATAGTCAGAAAATCTCAGCTGATTGAGAAACCAGCTCGTCAGAGCGCGTAATAAGCTGGGTAGAGTAAGGACCTTCAGTGAGAGTAGAAAAGCTAGGCAGCGTGTAGACTTCATTGGAGTAGCGTGCGTTGGAGCTCGGCAGAAGGAGACACCGCAGTGTAGGCTAGCTTGGCCCTGTGAGAAACTCAGCTTGTCGCTCGACGGAGTTTATCTGCAGGGCCGAGCATCGGAGGCCTGACCTGGCATTGATTATTTTAGGCAGCTTTGTAGCATCAAAAATACCGTACAATACCGGCGTGAGGCATCGACAGCCCTGGTCCCAGAGATGTTCTTTCTCTATCGACCGCACAGAACTGAGGCTACGGTGCTGATGAAGAGAAGGACTCAGGAAAAGAATGTAGGACAGCTGAATCCGTAGAAATGATTGTTGTGCTATCATAAAAATAGATGTTTTTGCTTTTCCATGCAATAGAGATGTAATAGAAAAAGAAGTAAACATCAGTATAATGAAATAACTTGAATTACTTGATTGTAGATATGTTCACCCAAAGCATACGGAGAAGAATAACGAATGAAGCAAAAAGCCTTTCATTTCTAAGCTTGTGAAGCTTTTCTGTATTCAAGAATATAATTTACATGAGAACTGCCCACCTACTCAGCTAATGATCTTTTGATATGGCTGGGCTCTTTTTCATTCTATGAATTAAGTTGTTCGTCATCAAGTTATACAGGTTGGTCAAAACTTGGAACGACTGCTAAATCGAAGTTTTCTTCGTCAAAACTAACAAACTATCTCTGTGCAACTCTGCTAGTGATGAAGCCGTCTCTACACACAACACACATGAGCATAAGAAATTTGAATAGTTTCTGACTTTGAATGAACATTTCAAACATGTTAATTTTTGTTTGCTTGGTAGTCTGTCAATAAGTATTACAAAATCAAAATCTACTTAGCAGCATGATTAGAACAATAATGAAACAAAGTACAATCAATGTGAAAGATTTTTCTGCTTCAACCCTCAATATGGTGGACAAAATTACTCAACTTCATTTGGGTCCATAGACTTGTTGGAAATGTTGCCAGAATCCCTTAGAGATGAATCTACCTACCCATGCCGAGTCAAATTATTATTATTATATACCCAATTTAACTACTGCAGCTATGCCGGAGTCAAAAACTCTGGTGAGAAAGCTATTATAGATGTATTTTTGTTGTTGAGAAATCTGATCATACATTTTTACGTACTTCTCAGCTACTGCAGCAATAAATTAATCTTTAATCAAATTTTTATCAAACTGCAGTGTAGAAATGTTTGAAGGTGATAACCACCGTAAATACTCTAATATTGTTTACATTGATGAATATGAAAAATACTCGTACCTTTATATTATATTCACTGTTTAAGAGGGTAGCTGTTTTCATATAAACCAATCCGTAAAACTGTCTTCATGCTCCCATATTATGCTGGTTATTAACAAACATTTTGACGGTAGAAATTCATAGAAGCCTAACTTATATGGCTCTAAATAGCTCACGGATAACTAACTTATAAAATAATTTTCAGGTTCGACAGTTGTCAGAACTACAGGGTGTCTCAAAAAAATGTTCTCACCCTTTAACCGTTACTAACATGCTGTCTTCTTTGTGTTGCAGGTGTGAGGTTCGAACCTTTGCGAACATTATTAAATGTGATTAAAGAATCATGTTCGCAAAGATTCGAACCTCACACCTGCAACACAAAGAAGACAGCATGTTAGCAACGGTTAAAGGGTGAGTATATTTTTTTGAGACACCCTGTATCACTGCTGGACAGAATTGTTTTGCTGTTATCATATTAACTGCAATTATACCTACGGTTATTATTATAAGTTACCTGCTAATTTTGGCTGAGGTACTTCTCCCACATGTCACGTGGTGTTGTATTTTCTATTATTCTTAAAGTTAGCAGAGTTGCCGCGACATTGATTAATTCAATTTGAATTTTGTAGAGCCTAGTTTCTAAAACAGAGTAGGCATAGTCTTCATTGGAAAGAAAGCTTGAGGCATATTATAAAAAATAACATTTTTCGTAAATTTTACAGACAAAAACATGCAGGAAATTTGCCAACGAAGTCACATCGACTATAACGTCAAATTGTCACGTTCTTTTATTGAAAAAATAAATTTAAGTACGGCCTATTCAGCAGTGAAATGACAAGATTTACAGTAGTATTTATTAAAAATATCATACCTTCCTTACATTTTTATATAGCAAGACAGGTTTAGCAGTATGATTCTCTGAAAGTTGTTACGAAATTTCTCTTAAATCTTTCTGTACATTTAAAATCTTTTGAGATGATTCATTGAGTGTTTTTCTCTTAGAACTTTTGGAATTCATTTGATAGTGTTCACATCCCAAAATTTCTTACCAATAAACTCATGTTTTCTTGGAAAGTGAGGATGACGTTCAAACATTCGAGTAATCGTACACTTCTGCATCAATGTATTCAAAATTAATTGGCACCACCATTATTCATGTAAACTTCGATATTTGATTCGTATCAAAATTCATTAACTCTTGTAATGGCTGAAATTCGATCAGTGGACCACTGAGACACACATACTGGAGATAAGATTTAATTGTGCCAATACATGTAAACTTGAACTAATTTTAGCAAGGACCTCATGATTGGGTGCTCTATGTCAAAACTAATGATCACTTCATACTTGCACCTTATTTTCAAAGGTATTATTTACAAGGGGCTGTATTCGTCTCAATACATTAACCTTATTAACTTGCACCTTATTTTCAAAGGTTTTCAAAATACAAGGGGCTGTATTCATCTCATTACATTAATATGAAATGATTAAAACACTCTCCATTCGATTAGCAAAACTATTGGAAGAAAAAATTTTTAGATATGTGCACCCTTTAACTTTGCTACCTTGCTTTTTTAGAGTTAGATGCGAGTAATTAGCAATAACCGAGTATTTCGCTTCAATATAATTTTAGTAGCACATAAATTACTAAATCATGTCGTACTGAAAATAGCAAAGATTTCGAAAGTAATACTCTAAGTTGCTAAGCTCGCTTTCCTCAAAATAGCTTCAAGCTTCAGTCCAGTAATCTCATTGGAAGCTTCATATTTGATGCATCACTGCGCCAAACACATGTCCGCATTTCGCTCGCTGGAACGTGTTTCTCGTGTTCTGATCAGCAGACAATCGTTCCACGTTATAAGTCTTGCAGGACTTCATCGTCATCTATACACTTTCATTGGTGTTTTATGACGACACGTATTTTTTCCCATCTGATCGCAGTCTGTACCTTCTGGCTTTCCCTCTGCCTTCCTGCACTACAGGTGCTGCTGGCGGCCAATGGAACTCTATGGAGTGCTTATATACTCTACTGTCATCAGTTCTAATGATCCTTAACGCTATCCGACTCTCCACACTACTTTGCTGTGCCATACCATGCTCCATTTAGGGGTATGGTACAACCACCCACAGCTTCATTTACCATGCTTCTCCGATCAGCCAAATTGTGTTCAAAGGTATACAAATTTCGACCTGGTTATATGACCATTGCATAGAACTTATTTTCATTAGGACTTTATCGCAACAAATGTTCAGTTGATAGCATGCAACTTAAAGTATTTTTGACAGATCTGGTTACATTCAATCAGTGGTTTGCTCTGACGTATGTTATTTTTTTAAATCATCCTAGCAGCCACTGCGTTTGAATTTAAGGTTAACTGATGTAATTCTAGCATTTAAAGCCATTTGTCATGTTCTGTGCACCAGCGTTGTAATGTTCATGTGTTGTGTCTTCAAACATTCATCTGGCTTGAAATATATAATTTAATCCAACAGTTTCAACCCAAAATTAACACGAACAGATGTTTTCAAAAAACGTCCAGTATTTGTACGCACTGAGAATTCTGCAGTCGTTCTGAACAATTTAAGCATATTGAAAAAATTGAGTGCGATATTCGAGTACTACTATTCAAACTAGATCATTTTATTGCTGACACTGATAATACGCAGTCAGGGACGACACTAAGTTAGGCATTAATTTTCTCAACACCGAAAAGACATTGGCAAACGTCCAAAGATGGATCAGTTTTAGCTACGTGTATTTTTACTCATTCTCATGAGTGCTAAGTCCTCAGTAATGTTAACGTCTTCTTGAATGCATACAAATATTTGTCCCTCCCATAACTTATCAAATTATTCATAAAAGTGTTCTTGCAAAGCGTGTTTACGCATTCTATGTGAGAGAAAATATTAGCTATTAAGGTTTGCTTCACAATACTTTATTACTATGAGAATTGAGAAACGTTTCATCTCTTACAACAACTGGTACTACAGGCTACCAGTACAGGTAAAAGGATTACGTTAGATGCAAATAAGATGTCATTATAATATTTGATACATTGCATTTAATGACGTTTTTCGTACATTTGGGTGAAAGACATCTGAAATTGAAATAGTACTTGTATTAAGCATTCGTCTTCACGACTTTAAACTGCTTCGGAATTCTTGGTTCTGTGTTTAGAGTAATAAGGGAATGAGTAATGAAGCTGAGTAACCTCGAAACTTAATTTCGTGTGTTGTCATAAGCTTCGCTAGTAGGATTACTCACATGGTAAGTACTTCAGTATCACGAGAATTTCAAGACTTTGAATCGATTCACTCTAAGACTTCAAATCCTCTATGGAATCCACGAGTAACGCATGTCTAATGGGATCTTCGAATGGGACTAATTAAAGGTTAGGTAAAGCTAAAGATTATGAGCGGTATGCCAATAATATAAAGAATTAAATACAGTAGCCCACTGCAGCATCCTAGAGCGATAGCTAGGGGTCATTATTTCGTTAACACAGACTAAAACGCTACTCCACAAAACGGACAGTTGTTCCTAACCTCCTAATTTCAATTATTGAAAGTCCATCAAGTGCACAGGAGAGATTGTATCGAGATGTTTCTTCTGATGCTGAAAAAGATATTTTGTTTGTCATGCTGCAATGAAACGCATTTCCCTTTATCTTAATATCTACCGAGCCCTCTGCCTCCGAACATTAAGTCAGACTGGTGCAGTTACGCATTAGAGTAACTTTTACAAAGCTATTACTGGTTTACTTCTACTTAAGTTAATATCCTAGAGAGTGGAATTTCTCTGATACTGTGAACCGATGATTTGAACTGATAAAAATACTCGGGAGTGACTGCACTCGATAGTAATGGAGCATCAACCGCTTCGAGCGTTTTGCACCTATAATGCAGGGCTAAGAGTGAAGTGTTCTTAACCCATTTACGCCCGTAATTATTGTTGATGATAATGAATTTAAGCCTTTGACACTGATACATCCAAACCAAGATGGTAGTCCACGTACTTTTTTCTTTCAATAACAGTCCAGTGAAAAATACATATCTGGTGCTGTTTCGAGAATATGTCGCTCAATCAGAAAAAAGCGAAAATTAAGACGAAATATGGACAAAACAATCCATAAGGGTTCTAGTTAAGATCTTGATCAGGTTGGACTGAATTCTAAGCTCACATTTAAGGTGCATGCTTGTTTAGTATCATAGTTAGCGGTATACAAGTCAGTTTCTGGCAACTTCTGTCTCATCATCTAATCAATGCCGACAACCCATTTGAAATAAAATTAATTTTCATTCTAAACCCAATTTTCTTCGACGGACTGTGTTGAAGACATAGTTTACAAATTAATACGTACTTCTTAAATGAAAAATTTCAATCCGATGCTTATATATCACTTTCATCTGTTAATCTGATACTTATAGCGAAATCACACAAAAGTGCAAGTGAAATAAAAAATTTCCGTGTGTTAGGTCAGAATGTCAACCAAAATTCAAGAGGGCGCTTTTCCTCAGCTTCGAAGCGTACTCAGCTCAAGGTTCTTAACAATTTCAGAAATTAGTTAATATCTCAGATCAATACAAATTTTAAGAGGTACACTGTAGATTGGAATGAAAGTCTCGCTTCTAACGATTTGGACCATCGGGATGAAGATTGATGGTATTTTTTAAAATGAAATGTTCCTACAGGAAAACCTGAAGTGCAAGCCCTGCTCATCACAAGATTATTCGGAGGGAATTAACGACACGTTATGAAGTATTGATCGCAAAGATGAAAAGATATATAGAGTGAATCATGCAAAAAACTGCCGCAAAAAAGTTTTTTGATGTTTTTTCTTTATTTTTTCTTCCTAACAGTTTTTCTTGCACGATTCCTGCTAAATATAGTCTTGCATTATTATGAAGAACCATCTTTTTTAATTTTTCTATTGTTGACAACTTTTCCTGAACAAATTTTTATGGGCATGCTGCAACCGTTGACAATTCATGGCAACTTTTAGCGTCTGCTCATAGATTAAACACTGAAGATCGATGATGCTACGATGATTCCACCATACGAGGAATGTACCTCATGTAACATTAATTTTGGTTTCACTCATAATGCTCACCTATTCGCTACTAATATAAGAATGACCGCTAAACTTTCTTTCAAAACAAGCAATTTTCTGCTAAAGTTAAAGCACTGGAAGCTCGAAATGTATCGTTACAATCTGTTTTTAGTAAGAAGAAATTACATATAAATTGACTCAATACCTCCCCAGGGTCCGAATGTTTGGCGAAAATTGAATAAACCCAATGGGTTGAAGAGCGTTACTGGCTCGCACTACAAAAACGGAATTCAACCACCGGAAACAACCCTTAGCAGACCAGAATCATTAGGTTCCATTAGGCACTGCAGTTGTGAAAGAATTAATAGTTCTACATCAGAAAGACCAACGAGAACAGCAACCTGCGGGGAGGATTCTTGCAATTGCATAGGTAACCGCAGAACAAGATACGGATTTCGACTGCGAGCCACGATTCCCAAGCGCAACCACAGCAGAAACCAGCGAAGTTCTTTCCTCTATGGAAATCATTACACTCGTCTTTCACAAAACAAACACTAACTCACAGCCACAAAGCCGAAGGCTCTACGAACACTTAAATTTTGTATGGTCAAATTGTGTGTGTCTAAATTATCCACGATCAAGTTCTCTACGTTCAAAAACTCTAGGTTTCGGCTCTTTATATGTAAACACTTTAATACACACATACTGAACATTAAAACATGGCCAAGAGCGTGTAAGATAATATAGGCAACATTCATAGTATGATATATTTGAATACAAACTTGTAAGACCCACTTGGGACTTACGTCTCCTTGACTTGGGTAGAGGTTTATTATTCAATGGAACACCAAAGACTACTTTCCGGGAAACCACTTCGTAAACATTATTCACTCCTTGTAACACAAAATCAACCGTTATGTGTTAGTAATGTATTTCGTTCCATATTTGTTCAAAAACCTGATTTCAGTTGTCTTAAAAAATGCTACTACGGTTTATTTTCATGTTCACCGAAACTTACATTGCTAAAGGTCATTTTTGTCCCAACGATGTTACAAACCTATTCATTTTTCCTGGATTGTTTAGCATATGTAATGCATTTTCAAAAAAAGTCACACAATAATATTTGATCCATACTCATGTATCAATGGCGAATGCTTTTTATAATGCTTACACAGTTTGTGGAAATATCGACGTCTATACTCTACGTAGTATTTGTTAACAATGTTGAAGTCAGAACTAGGGTAAATTATAATACATTGAACGAATTTATTTTAGTTCAATGAGAATACACCTGGTAATAATATGTACACCAGTGTACGTTTGCATATCCAGGCAAGTGCCTCTATACGCGATGTTAGTAAGGAATGAATTTCCAACACCTGTTTAAGAAGACATGCTTAAGCTTGGCAATTATGTATGTATTTTGACATTAGCTCTTAAGAAATAGCAAATCTATGGCTACATGTTTTCAAACACATATGAACATCTGCAATACTTAAAATCATGCAGGGATTATTTACAGTCAGCATTGACAGAATGTGCTCATTTTGCTCTGCCTAATCTGTCAGCTTCGTAAGTTCAAACGTTTCAAGTCAGGAGTAATAGTAATACGATAGAGGCTTGGTAATAAGTCAAAGTCAAAACATGCCCCTATCTTATTATCACTTCCCTCTTTTTCCCAATTGTTCTAAATTTTGCGAAGTACGAGAGCTCTACGCATAAACTACCTCGAATCTACATACTGTAGCATTTAACTGAAATGATATCTCAAACGACTGGAGTTAAATTAAAAAATAATGTTTTCAATATATTAGTTTCATCATCTGCTACGACTGGGTGACTATCATTGGCTTTCATGATGAAGTTCTTGAGCAGCTCAACAATTCCAGTATTTTTTCTCAACGTCACATCTTTTCAGCTTCCTCCTTACTCCTCGAGCGAAGGCAGAACTGGAGCGCCCCTCTGCGAGTCTGTCGCTCAGTATTCTCATTGCGTTCACGCTAAAATTCCGTTAGTCAACTTTGCCGCTGACCCATGGCTGCTGCTACCGTCAACAGGCAATAAACTGGAACGGCTGAGACATCAACAGGCAGTACTGGGATATCAACTTACAGATCAGGTACAAGACTGCCATAAAAAAATGGTAGGACGGAAAACAGGACTAACAGAAAGAATCACTGAAAACCTTTTTCAGTGAAAAATTCATATAGGCGTCGGAGAATTCGAAGCCACGATGGCTAACTGAAACCAAACCGACGTTACACAGAAGGGAAGTCATTTAGGAAAAATAAACTGACGATACAATGTAATGAGCTGAGAGGACGTACAAATATGGTGTAACGATCTACGCAATTATCTGTACGTTAAATGACAAGGAATTAATTAAAACATAGACAGGGGTAGGGAACCTCTGTGGAAATGCTATCTTGATAAATTACATTGCAGCAAATATTGCACCAAGAAGTTAAAAGCAGTGACAATCCTAAAAGATTTAGTGTGTTAAATAAAAAGCGTTTCGAATGCCATCTTCATCATCAGTTATGTAAAAATCCGCATGAAATGAACACTAAAATTACAAATCAGAAAAATTAAATACAGTTTGAATTATATCAAATTTAAATTTCAACGAGAAAGGCCTCTACATCAATATTAATGCAGATGATCAAAGGACACAAGACCTCGTCCCTAGTTGAGGTAGGTAGAGGTTACTTGTGAGAACGAGTTTAAACTTTTTACGAATAATCAGACCCATAGAATTGAAAGACGAGCCTATAATTAAGAGTAGAATATAAACCTTAATGATTCGATATTTTTTAAATACGGTAATTCTACATCTTTTAGATCAACAGCATTAGATGTATGTAGAGCACCAAATTTTGAAGTCATTCTTTATCACGTTGTTCGTCATAAATGACGGCTAAGTACAAAAAATGCTCTGGTATCGATCCGTGTGTGAGCTTTAGTGGCGATGTTCGTCTACACAAGCTCACAATTTTCTTGACGTGAGATACGTCGCACCCACCTTTACTTTCTGCACCCACCTTCACTTTCTGCACCCACCTTCACTTTCTGCACCCACCTTCACTTTCTGCACCCACCTTCACTTTCTGCGCCCACCTTCACTTTCTGCACCCACCTTCACTTTCTGCACCCACCTTCACTTTCTGCACCCACCTTCACTTTCTGCACCCGCCTTCACTTTCTGCACCCGCCTTCACTTTCTGCTCACGCCTTCACTTTCTGCACCCACCCTCACTCTCTCCACACGTATTTACTTTCTATTCACACCTTTACTTTCTGCGTTCACCTCCATTTTCTACACTCACCTTTACTTTCTGAACACGCCTTCACTTTCTGCACCCACCTTCACTCTCTGCACACGTATTTACTTTCTATTCATACCTTTACTTTCTGCGCTCACCTCCATTTTCTGCGCTCACCTTTACTTTCTGAGTGCACCTTAAACTAGGATATAGAGCAAAGAGAACCCCACATTCTGAGTGGAGCACAAATTTTATGACAAACACAAGAAGAAAAATAATCTTCAGTATACAAGGGAGAACCACACACAGTTTTTAGTTTAGAAAAGTTTTTCAATTTATTGAAATTAGAGCTAGTGGAATAACTTTTCAGAACGTGAAACAAAGTGTGTAAATGAACAATACAACTTTGGGGTAGGACTTGTAAGCGTAAGTTTGCCTCTCAATTTTGAAATGCAAAATACGGTACGTATTATGGAGAAAAACTTAAGTTATATTTAAAATAATCGTAAAATGATATAATGATAATATAATAGCTGGAATAATGATATGGAACATGACCTTAGTACAATTGCTGGAAGAAGCGAGAATTTCGGTAATACTTGTAGTTGAGTTTATTTACAAATCGAAAGATGGAAGAAGAATTCGGATGAGCAGCTGAAAAAGAAATCCTAGCTGGATAGCGTTCCAAGATGCAGAAATCAACAATTGAATAAAAAAAAGAGTTTGAGTGAAAGTATGATTGCAATAACTGCGTATCGGGCACAACCATGGAGATTAAGTTCATCAATTTTAGCGGAAAAAGGAGTCAAAATTAACTAAGAAAATTGCTGCAACCATATTCTTCAAGAGTCATTGTTGCTTTGGGCTAACAATCATTAAACAAATGCCAGTGATCATTCCTGCAAAACTTGGTACCCTTACATGGAGTTCAAAAAACACAAGATTGGTTTTCATCCAATGTTCTTCACTTCATTTCGAAGGAAGAAGGGCCTTCTTATTCGCCAGACCTGAATCCTCTCAATTATAACATCTGATACATTTTGAAGTATAACGTGTCAGCGACACAACACCCAAATTTGGAGGTACTGAAGTCAAAAATCAAAAAAGGAAGAGGTCACAATCCCATAAAAGTCATTCTCTAAGCGTATTTAGCTTGTTACCGACGCAGACGGAGAGCATATTGAACAAAATGGGTTAGTTGATATTAATTACGTATTTAACTATCATTTTATTTTGCTACATTTCTATACTTTAGTTAATTTGATAAAGTTGAGCTCCAAAATTTGTCTTGTTAACTACAGAGCATTCTGTACAGTTGGTTTATCAGTCCTAAATACGAAATTCCTCGTGTAAGAAGTTGATTCTTCTCATGTGCATTAAAAAAAACACTGCTGAATTGATGTCAAACATTCTAGAGTGAGTATGCCATTCAATTGCATTAAGAGAAGGATCGCTGGAGATCAGCCCTTTACGTGCCTGCTCCTCCTCAGGGCTGCTCGCTCTCTCTTGTTCCCCACAAACTCGGTTAAGTTTCGTCGTAGCGTCAGTACAGGCCTTGTGGAGCCCCGCGTGATCACAGAACGTACAAATAATTCACCATTCGAGTCTCCAACTTGTCCTTATTGTGCGCAAAGTTTGTCTCCAAACGCTAATTTAGACCTGCACTTTCATTTCAATGGCGACCCGCAGTTCCAGATCTAACTAAAAACTTCAGATACGTGTGTCCACTGTCTGGAGTCTCTCAGCGTCCTCATGTACGTTCCGTAACACGTGACGGCGTAATTCAGTTTTATAACAACAATCATCGAAATTGTTCCTCAAAATGGCTACATAACAATAATAATGTCCAGTTTGTAAGAGAATAATTTATGCAAGCAGATACATTTGCACTGAATCTACCGTACACCTTTAAATTTGTTCACACTGAGTAATGAGTTATGCTGTTCCAACGATTTCTTAAGATCAGAAGTTATGAGTAATCGGGTGAGGTTAAGGTTTTTATTAATACCATGAATATCCTAAGCATTAGTACATGACATTTACCAAGCATTTACTTACGACTACTTGGCCTTGTACTAAAACTTCCATGAATTATTTTTTTTTCTTTTTTATTTCCTTCCTTCTTGTTTATCTTCAGAAGATGTTCATTCTCAACGCTGTGCTTGAGATTCATCGCTATATTGTGTAGTTCTATCGTTTAATCACTATGCCCCAATACGATTTTCCATTATTTTAGTTAAATGCATTGAATCTTCAAAGTCCATATAATTCATTTAGAAGTAAATGCGTAAAAATCGACTATACCCAATATCCTAATTTTTTAAAATGTGCGTTGAAGTTTTCCAATCAGCAGGTTGTATTAAAACTTCAATTAAAATTTCGTTAGTTGCACAGGAGCCCGTTTATTTCTTGTTATAACATCTCTATGAGAACGGCTGTGTGCCTGCAGAGTTGAAAGCACACAAGGATAAGTTTTCATAATTTTTGAATATCTGAGATGAATCACGAAAGTAATTATCAGTATGAAAGATATCATCTTCCCTAATAATTACTTTTCATAATATCTGTTAATTTCATTAACTACTACAACTTTAGTTCATATTAAGATTTTGGACTTCCAGTTGGTGATGTCAGTAGATAGATTTAGGGGTGGCTGCTATCGGCCACCGAAAACCGAAGCCGAGATAGGGACGAGTATTTAAGCTGTGGCCGCTCGTACCTGGGCGTTCTTACAGTTGTTGTCATTAAACCTGTAACTTGCGTTGGGTGAACAACACCCCTAAGATTGAAAAGTAAAGCAGCCTCTGGATGAAGTCTTTTCTCATCCCGCTGCACCCAACAAAGAGAATATATTCATCGCTGTCACGAACCTGACAGAAGTAGTGGCCAGTATGGGGATCAAACCCACGACATCCGCGTTATCAGCACGATGCGCTCTCATGCACGTACTCCTTATCCAGGTGTCCCACTTTGCCACACTCGTAGCAGCGCCGTTGTTTGTCCTCGTTCCCTGATCGACCAGGGAAGCCCGTGCTTCCCGACGGAGGCCTTGAGCCTCAACCGCGTTGATCCGTCCATGACGGCGAGGATCCCTTCCATGGCGACTCCTGTTGGGCGCCTCCTCTCTGCGCCTGGCGTCCTTTTCGATTGTATGGCCAGTTCCCTCCATTAGACTGCCAACTGCCCCTTGGCGACCGTGATCCTCCTTGGTAGGGAAATCGGCCTCTCGCTGTGTTTCTTCTAAGTGCCCCTTGCCCCCGACCTCTTGAGTGCCGTGACGACGTATACATACATTGTTTCCTCCGTCGGTTCATCAAACTCATTCTCTTCTTGCATCGCCGTAACAACGACTAGCACTTCCTGTGCAGTTTCTGTAGTTACCACTAATTTTTTCCTCGTAGCGTACACCGATAGCAGCTACCCAAACTCTATTTTCTGATAATAAACCTGTAAAGATTGAAATAAAAGAGGATTCAGAAGTTTAGTTGTCAATTTATCATCTGTTGGGCTCGTTTGTCGAGTAATTTATCAGCACCTTTTTTCATTGGTCGTACCTGTGTGAAGTAAACTTAGAGTATATTATATAAATGAAAGCTTAAAGTTAAGAACTTGAAGAGAAAGGTAAGAACGGTCCCTATTCCCCTTGACCGCAAGAAGGCGTGATGAATTGGAAGGCGGTGAGCACTGTTTTCTTGTCTTCTCAATTTTAATTATAATTATTTTCTACAAAATGCAGTATATGAGTCTGAGCCTGCACCACTCACAGAATAAACGGCTCAACTAGGAGCGGTCATTTGCATCAAGTTTGTGTCGGGTTGGTGGGCGGGTCTCTAAAGTCGTCGCCTGAAGACCTTTACAAGGACAGGTCAGACTCTTCATCGAGCTCATATATATTCTTCTCAAGAGCAGACGTCTCCCACATACCCATTGACGCCATGCAATGAGCAACTGCTTGACTCACCATTTTAGATTTTAATTACATTGAACATTCAAGTGTCATGACATCTTGCCGGACTATAAATTGAAAACCATTAAAGCCCTAGATCCTTGTCAGTGACTACCGAATTTTCATCTTCAAGAGAGTATTGAAGAGTATAAGGGAAGCCTCATTTCATATATTTTCATAGTTTCCTACTTTTTTAATAAAAGAAAGATTGGGACTAATCTCAGGACTTCTTCATTTTGCTGCTGTGGCCGGGATGTCGCTCCGGGCTGCAATGTTCAGTCAAAAATGACCGGGGAAATTCTTGCGCGGCGGTCTAAAAGTTACCAACAGATCCCTGTCGCTTGAAAAGTTCTTTCCAAGTAAATGTTTTTGGACTTTGCTACTCTGGGAAAATTCTGCTGGGGGCTCCTTCCTTGATTGCAATGTACAAAAAGAATATATAGTTTTTCAATTTTCTGTAGTGTGTTGAAATTTCCCTTCTTACTTCGTGTTAGGTTTTTTGTAACCTACTTTCATAAATTATGAAGTTGAACGACTAGCAACACTATTTTAACGACGCCCAAAGTGAAGACAGTAACTAAATTAGTGAAGAATTTCTATCATTAAAATAGTATCAGCCTTTAACAAGTTTCTTTCCATTGGTACATAGTCGCATGCACTCCTGGTAATTGCCGTTGGTATACACACTGTATCCTGTTATTGTTAAAACATTCCTTCATTACCTTTAGCAATAAAGATTCACAGATCATCAACGTAACTTACTGTAATAATGAAGTTTCACATTCATTTTATTTCAATGTGTATAAAACTTCGATATGACTCACCGATGGAACATAGGGCAAGAAACGTGTTAATTACAGCCATGGAGGAGAAAACTCGAATGTTATTCGTGCTCAGTATAAATGATGCTCTCCAAGTTTCTTCCTACATCAAGAAATAACAACAAAAAACAACGGAATCAATTAATCTTGCAAAATAATGAGGGTTGCCATATAATGAGCGCTACGCATAAAAGGTCCTTGCCTGCAAATAGGGAAGACCTGATCTTTTCATTTTGAACGTCAAAATAGTAGAATGAGACTATCAAAATACCTACTCATGTGCAGTTTAATAATTTTAATGTCCATTCTAATATAAGACAGCTGATGAAAACGACGAAAATTAGCGAGAATAATTGAATTAATTCACTTCGCAGTAAGTAGTGAAGGAGTCAAGGCGAGTAGAGAGCAGCAAGGGCCGAGGTTATGATGTGTTCAACGCTGGCCAAACTACGCAGCTTGACTGGAGGCTGCTGCTCATGTTTTTGGGCGCTAAACTGACGTAACTTTGCCTAATGTCGCTCCACACAGCTCAACGGCTCAAAAGTTGCCGATTTACGACCCTAGGTTGCTGAAGCTTATTGTGCAACAGATTTAGAATAGTTGACCATAAGCCAGTCTGGACATTAAAGAAGAAGTTGGTGTCTCATGACTCAAGGAAGGAGATTCCCTCAACTTCATTTTTGAGAAAGAATCTTGATGAACACGTCTTCTACAGATTCCTATCTTCTTCATCAAAGAACTTCGAACAAACTTCACGCGGCACACCATCGCATGTTTAATTTTGTTCGAAAAATTTCGTTCAAATAGAATTTTTTATTCAACAGGATCAGAAGGGTCTCTTGTACGCTAGAATAACTCATGATGTAATTATTTTTGAAACATAACTACCATTTAAAAAGAAGCTAGACCAATCGAAAATATTGAAACACTAAGCACTTGAACATATTTATTTTACGTTGACTGCACATTGATTTCGCTTAGAACCCAAGTGCAAGATGAGAACAGAAGCAACAGAGACTCGAGCCGAATATTACACGCGATCATTTGGAGCATTTTTGGTGGTAAGTTGAGCCATGCTAAGGTTTTTGTCGAGCTCTAAATGTGTTAACGGCCTAACTTGGCCAGTGTTCGGCCAGACTTGATTACTTGCGAGCCCTGCAGCGAGAGTCCTTCTCTCAAGTCTGCCACATTATTGAGTCCACAATACTCGAGCAATTGAACTCTGCACTGTTCAACCGACACATCATTTGTTTTCACGCTCAGCCAAAAATTGTGAACAATACTTGAAGACCGTTTAATGGCACTGTGCTAGAAACCAATTATCGAAAATGCTTCCACATACTATTTTCAAAGTTTTCCTGTTAGGGAATTTGAAATAAGGGGTATCATTAATTTTCGAAGAATTACATTCCTGTATTGCGTTGTAAACGTTGATATGAAATACAAATATTGGCGCTGCCTGAAATTATGAAACACGATGGTCGTCTCATTTTGTTCCCGTCGTGTCTTGACTACGCATATATGTTCCAGGTATTTATTTTGATTTGAGATAATACAACTCCGTAGTTGGCCTGTTCCTTATTGGGTTTTATAATTCCTCTACATTAGGTTCAAAGAGTTTTCCGAATTGAACTCTGCAGTGACAACCAACTTAGAGGACAAGTCATATTAGTGTTGTATAAAGTAATATATATTTTTAAATTAAAATCTTAAGATTCAAAATAAAAATATAGAACAAGTTCGTTGGTGCTGTTTCTTTGTTTTCGAATTGAGCGCTTGTGATAAGTTACTTGCTTGGTGCACGGACTCAAACTGGAACTTTAACTTGAAATTTGTTGTTTGGTATGTAGAATGAACGTTCTGCAATACCAAAGACTACACAGAATTTCAAGAAAAAGTCCTGAAACTAAGAGTCTCTGAGCCAACATGAATACTCAAGTAATAAGAAAGAAGTATTTTTATTTTCAACAATTCCCTCAGATTTAAGTAAGTTTCCATTTGATTTTCATGCACTGTTAAAGGTCATACAAGCAAAAGAGGTCAAAATAAATGCAAGTAAGCAGTTAAATTAATTTCTGAGCTTACATTATGTGCTAATTGATCCCAATAGAACAAAGTATTTATTATTTTTAATGTTCTCTGTAGAGGTCCCTACTCTTGAATGCTAATATAATTAGTTCATGTAGAAGTTGAAGATATATAAATAGTCATTTTTCTATTTATGTAAAATTCGAATCGGATTCTGATAATTCACTGTAAATTATGCAGTATCAACGAGTTTACACATTTGCAAATTGCGTTTTACGTAACGAAAACACGAACTTGTAAAGGATAATAGTTTTATGTGGTACTATGAGTGCAACGATCTATAATTACAATGCAGTATTTATTCAAGCACCCACCTACTGAACATCATTCAAAGAATGAGAGTAGGAGCTGTAGGCGCAAGAAAGTATGCCTTTTCGCACGAAGAGTTTGAAGACGGCAGCGTAACTCACAAGGTCTGTCCCTCGCTTTCGAGGTGGAGCTGTATTTCGCACGTAATGTCGGTGTTAAGTGCAAAAGTTTGGTGCAGCTTTATTATTTGGTTGCGAACTTGCTCAAAACAAACACAATTTGGGACGCCTAATGAAGGGAACGCCTCGGAGGACTTGCGCACGATAGCGTCAAGCGCATCTAAGCACCTCCATGTCAGGCAGCGCTTCTTAACCTGGTCACTACAACCTAAGTTGGACCACAATCTGTGCAAATATGAAACAAAGTATATTATTAGCTAAAAACTGTTCAAGATTAAATGACATAGTTGCCTGAAGCTCATTAAGATCGTTCTGAAAAGCTTTTCAATAAATATTTCTTACATAAAAATTTGGCTCCTATGAGGCATTTTAAGTACTGTGTCTAAAATTGCATTACGTGTTAGCCCAAACCTCCGTGCTGATGGCTAGGACGCGCTAACGTAGGCAATCTACTTGCCAGTTCTAAAAGTCGTGATATGGAGCATGTGCATCACAACTTTGAGAGAAAAAACTAACTTTCCAAAATTAATGAATCCACGTATGAAGTCTTTATTTTCTTCGGCAAAGTAAAAGTAGAGTATCAGGAATAGCGTTCGTTTTGAAACAGTCCATCTTGTCTGCAACATCAAAGATATAAATCAATTTTGCAACCCTCATTTTTTTCCCCACTAAGGTTAGTAAGAAAATTTGCCCTACTCTAAGCAAAACTGCCAACACAGTTTAATCATGAGTTATTTATAATACAATTACAATTACCATACCATCAACTACAAATAATTCAGCAAATAGTTGTGTTAATATTAGATTAGTAATGGCTTGCTAGTAAAAGACGAAATCTGCAATTCCTTAAGAACTAAATCCTAAAGTGAGACTCTATCTCTGGGCTACAGAACGCCTGACGTCTAGACTCAGCCTTTACACAGCTTATCACTCACGACTTATCACTTTTGCTTGATATTATCATTCCTGACAATAAGAATAAACATAAAGAAAAGTAAACATATCATTACTATGATACATCAAAGCAGAATGTATGGACAATGTGAAAATTATCAGCAGTCGGTTTCATCACGACTGCAGTCAACTCTGTTTCACCATATTTTGTGTAGTCTTTACTTACGTGTTGTTCTCCAACTATGGCTCTTAAAGGCACGATTTCATTTGGCTTAAAATAATTGAATTTCCCATCAAGTATCAAAAGCAACTGTTTAAAATTATAGAGAACGTAAGTAAAATCGCAGCCCACATCTGTACAAGAATAAATATTGTGTCAAGAGCGTAAATAAGCAGGCGTAAATAAGGTGAAGGCTCAAGACCTCCTACAATACTACCACCATAACAATGTCTGCTCCTACTCTAATTCTTCGGCGACACTCGAACTTCTGAGTAGCACCAAACATCCCCATTCAAACATCTAGTAAATGATTGTGCGGGACTTTCTAAATACTCGATAATTCTGATGAGTATCGATAATACTACGATAATACTTATCGATAATACTCGATAATACTGATGAGAGATAATACTCGTTTTTTATTTACTGCCGGGAGTAAATTCCATGTAGAAGTGAAATGTTGCATAAAACTAGAATCACATCATGTTATTGATTCTAATTCTGTTTTTAACCTTAACATAAGAAAATTTAAGAAAAATATAGAAGCAATATGCTTAATATTTTAACTGTTGCACCAGCTTATTGCAAGAATTTGATCAACAAATTGAGCTTGCACCAAATTTTAATGAAACTCTTCCACTCCCAAGGGATCACATACACGCGAAACCAGAAAGCCAATATGGACGCGCATCATACAATGTGAAGATGAATATGACGTCTAGAGGCCTAGGCTGGATGCTGCAGTGGCTTGTGTTTGATAATAGTAATGTGGCACGGGAGAATTGCTATGGCATGATGTGCTCATATTGCAGCCACACCGAGTTATTGAGGCAGGGGTGTCCGTACGAGAGGCCAGCGCCTTTACGAAGGGGCATCATAGTAACGCTTCCTAGTCCTCCTCTCAGAAAACAGTGAAGTATATTGTGTAACTCTTATCGGTAAGATAGAATTGCAAGATATGAGAAAAGTATATTCGAAAGCTTCAAGATATTTAGTGATTTTTGGTACTAGGTGATTTTTCATCACAACGGTGAAAAATTTAGTTGTAAAATTTCTGCTTCGTAACGCGAGTTTTGTTAGAAACTCGAATTAGAAAAGAAATTCGTTTAATATGATATAATTGTTAGCAATAGCCTGCAATAGTGAGATCACGACATATTTCAATTTCCTACCCGTAACCATAAGATATACATACAGTATTTTGATTCTACAATTGCGATCGTGCGGAACAGTTCTATTACTGATCTGATTTTCCTAGCATAAATATACATCAGCATAAGCACCTAGTGTTGGTCTGCTGACCGAGCTTTGTACAGCCTTCGCCAGTTTCATTCACTTCATTTAGATGCTCAGAAACAACGACACTTTTAACACTCTCTCATTTTAACGACTTAAAAATGCATATTAAATGCACAAAAAATGGCTACTGCAATTTATTTTTGAATGCAATGTAGGGCAAAATTTTATTTCAGGATGTCGGATAGAGAAAATCTCCATTTTGCAGAAAATTTACAGTAAAGAAGAAATCTGAGGATGGAAGGGATATTCAGAGACGGTATTGCCATCTCAAGTATTCGAGTATGTGTACCTCAGAAAAGGATTTTAGGAAGCCTCCAACATTGAAGTAATGCCTGAATCCTGTTATGAAAAAATATCATTTGCAAATTTATACAAAATATTATTTTTTATTTGTACGCAGTCAGATGTAACTGACGAAGAGCTGGTTATGTACCCCGACGGCAATTTAGAATGCTATCATACAAGGCTATCACGCTCCCGCTAAAACAAAAAATTAGGCCCATGAACAAAACTTCTTTCTGAAACTAGCAACTTTTTCAGCCATAGTTCATTTTTAGCCTCCAATAATTCACGTACATCTAAGCACGATTCGTCGCATCAGTGGGGTGGAGGGAGGGCCGAAATTGGGTTGAAGCCTTGCAGCAATTGCGTGAATTCTCGAATTCAAGTCTACAAACATGCTTAGTTTTTTACGAGGAGATTATCACGTGAAGAAGTTATACAACTCGAAGCGAAGCTATGAATAACTTTTTTATATTATTATTGTTGGTTCTTTCTTGATATTTTATTAGCTATAATTCCTAGGATCTGATGCGGTGGGTTTAGTAGTTATGTTTTTTGTACACGAATGGTTTTTTCAGGTTGAATCAATTCTATTTAGATCGTCAACAATATTTCTTTTTAGGCATTATAACATTATTTTTCGGGCGCCAAACTACAGATCATCGAGAATAAAGCTATTTTTAATATCGAACTATGATTTAACATGAATAATTTGGGCCGTTTGAAAAATCGAGCGCTTTTGAAACTTTTTCAAGGAATGAGGTGCTTGTCCATTGAACGTGAATACAACATAAAAACAGAGCGATGTCAATAATATAATTTTAGGCATGGGTTTTTAGGTCATGTAATAGCAGATGACTTTGGTTCACCATCAAAATCATCCAAAGTTGACTTCCGTAGATGCTATTGTGAAGTCTTCTCATATCAGGGGTTCGTCACATAACTATGAACTAGATTATTTGTACACAATGTTTCATAGCTCCACATCTACAACGGCTATGCTACTTTTTGTCCAACTAACTGTTTGACGTCCTCTAAATTATAATCAAAGCACGATGCGTCTGATGAAAAATAATGAATGAAATGAAAAATTCTCCAACATCGGAAAGAAGAATTGTTGGGGTAATATACTTTATAGATGGATATTTTTTTATCCGCTCATCGCTTTGCTTAAGAGTATTGATTCGAAGCATTCCATGGCTACCCATTTAGTTCTCCACATCGGGTATTAGCGTTTTGATTTTATCAGTAATATAAAAAATTGCTAGGAACTTTTTCCGTGCTCAATGAAAAATGCGCCTAGAGAATGAGTAACGAAGGCTTTGAATATTCTGCCTGGTACAAAATGAATGCGTTACCATGGAGGCGATTCTTATCTTGACGACAATAAAAGACAGCGCGGTCTCATCACCGACCATTTGGAGAGTTTTGACAGCCAGCGCGGGCGCCTCTAGGTTCCATGTGTCGTATTACTGACTCATATTGTCACGAGGCAGAAGCAATGGCTACACAAGGACATTTCCAACCAAAAATCTTCTTCTTATGGAAGCATAAATCGTAAAATCACACAAAGGAGGTCGTAAAGCAACAGATGATAGGGTGCCGAGTGGCGCGGAGCTTTGTGACACCGCATTAGTGTCACTGTACTGTAAGGATACCCAGAGATCTTCATCACGCTTTTCATATTTATACTGCAATTTTACTGCCATGCGGTATGTTGTTTGAGAGTCTGGGTCCTGAATGTTAAGCTATTGAGGTAATTTTCCTAGTTTGAGGCAAGAAAATGTAAAGCAAGTTACGTATTTTTAGCTCACGTAAATAAATATGAAATTCACGTATTCTCGTCACGAAATTGCAATTCCTACAGAAACATATTTTTTATTCAAAGAGAAAAATATTTGCACTCACACGTTTTAGGAATTTGATGAGAAGAAATTCAGGTCACCATCAACTTTTCTGAGAATGTTCAAAAAATTAAATTTGCTCAGAACGTAATGCAGGGCAGTGTAAAATATGGAAATAAAACGATCATGGAAGAAAAAGTGAACTTTACACATACTTTTTCTACCCAAGCTTTTTAAAAACCTGAGGAGAACTCAAATAGCAAGATTATTATAATTACAAATAAAAGTCTTTTCACTCAATTTTGGAAAAGTTAAAATTAATGCCAACTACAGTTAATTAAAGCTGAATGGGCTTAGTGAACCATAATGGCGAAATAATTATTATCAATGACTCTTACAGCATAATGTTGTTGTTAAAAGTACCAGAGACCCATTGAAAAACCTGATCGGCACATACAAGACAAAAACGAATGAAAATGTACAAAAGAGATTGCATGGCCAGAGTTGTAAAAAGAGAGCAGCGTAATCAGCGTATCTAGTTATTAATACTCGCCTGAAATCGTTAAACATCCTATGGGTAAAACAAGAGAGAGGGAGGCAGCTTTAATGTACTCACTGCTGAGAGAAGCAACTATGCTGGATCTCGTTAGTCCTCTACTCTTCTATCCCAAGATTTTATGCCCGAATTTGCGAGCAGCAGTCTCCTCTAAAACGCCCTCGATTCTTTGAGCAACTACATCGTCAGTTCGAGTCAAATCCATGTTAGTTGAAAAGTACATCACTGCTAGCAGTAAGCCAGGAGAGAGCGGCTTACAATATTGTACTCTTGTAAATATCACAGAACTTTTTTTTAATCTATTGCCATTTTTCACCACCTGACTATTAGTTATTGTTAAGTAATGTATCCTAAATTAAAATTTTGCTAAAAAATATTACCTCCTTGATAATTTTATTGAAGCTACGTTCGTTTGGGAAACTGTACAGGCAGAACTGGCAACAGATTTTCGAATTCAGGGATATTTTCCCGGACGACTTATAATAAACTCAGAAAACCTTCCATAGGAAGTATGTTACAATAATTTTGTCAGCCCTGCTTTCCGTTTTCTAAACCACAAAAATAACTTACAGTGCTTTCAAGAACTTTGAATACTAATTTACTGCGAATGTGTTTATATCCTTTCGAGCTTATCTTAGCTCATGTTACTAACTCATTAGTTTCAAAATAAAATAATTCCGGCCTTATAGAATCTAACCAAGCAAGCGTTTTATACAAGAGTCGTATTTTATTCGGCAATGCGATCTTCACGTCATAACGTGAATCGCCAATAATCTAATAAAGAACCTTGAATTTGAAAGTAAAAGCCATAAATGAAGACCAGAGAAAACTAGACTCAGCCATGTATAAAGCCCACCGTTCCTCGTCATAAATAGCTTTCCGATAGCTCCCCGGTTACAGGACGGGCAAAAAGTAAGACAAGTTCGAATTTCCTGTCCGTAAGAATTTATTCGAACATTTTATTTCAAAGCCAGTGTTCACTGAAGGCTGATGAAGTACTGGCATTATTGACATATAAAGTCTCTATGCTTACATGCTTTCTTTAACTAAGGCAGTCAAAAAGGAATCATGTGGTTCTAGATTCTGTTGTTTTCCTTTACGCTCTCGGTTAAATAACGTGGCAAAATTTTAGGGAATGGGATTTATATACGAAGAGTACTCATCCAACTTGTTTCAGCGAAATATGACTGTCATTTATTAAGAGTGAGTTAGTTTGGATGAGTCCGTACCATTTCACAGCACTAACCAATTATACAATATCATGCTGAAGAATAGCTGTCTAAGTTGATTGCTAGAGCTTTATTGCGGTCCCACGGACTCTGCTGTGTCACGAAAGCTACATTCCTCAAGAGCACAATCACTCACACAAAATCAAAACACAGTTGCTGTAAAGTGATGTGTCTGAGTATTGTCAGTCTGCTAACTCTTCAAAAGGACCGTTACCCAATAAGGAAAAACATGATCAGATCGTCCACTGCAGATCGGAAGAGGAAACAGCCAAACTATGCTTATAATTATTCAGTGTGAGATTGAGCACAGCAAAAAAAATTGCACAGGTTAAACTTTCGTGGTTCACAACAACACGGATACATCTGCCTATCTAGGCAAATATTTTAGTGGTGGTTTTCTACGCTCAGATGCAAAACCATACAGGAAATTGAACTTTGATAATTCGAAAAGACCAATTTTACCAGAAGTCGATCCATTTTCTCCTTTTCTTAACGATGACAGAATTGATTCAATTTTGCAGTCTTAACTGGATAGTCAAGCATGTGAAAAAATCCGGTAGTTAGTCTCGGACTCATTTCTATAGCGAACGCCATGTCGCCTTCATTTATTTTCGAATCAAACTCGGCTCATCGCTCAGAGGCTCAAAGATATTTGTCTGATGATCAAACAATGGCATCAAGAGGTCACCACAAGTCCATTTCTCTACATGCTTCCAAAACTCATTAAAGACAGTATTCACTCCTGCAACGAAAACTTAATAGTTATGAGAACTTTTTGGCTGACCAATTTTTCAATCCAGTTATCCAACGTTTTTGTTTTATTAAGTGAGGCATAATCTTACACATTTCATTCTTCTAAGCACTACTAGTTACATATGTATATGAAGTTGACTACAACTTCTCGAAACTAAATATGATCAGTTATCCTCATTCTAATGAAAATCCGGGACTATTTGTCAAACATGATATGGAGTCGCGTCATCTTAAAATCGCTTCCTTCACAAAGCGAAATTTGGCCAAGAACTTGGCCAGTGGCCAGGCGAGGAACTTTTTCAAATTCGTAAGTACGCTTTTGCCTTTACTCTCCGGACAGCTTCCCCTCACTAGCGAAATGATGTCTGCCAGCTGCTGCTTTTTGTATCTGTATGAATTGGGATAACTTAAATTACACAGCAAAGCTCTATGCACGGTCAAATAAGTTTTCAACTTCAAATCTCTCTCTGCTTGTAACGAATAAAATTTAGCCTAAAGAGAAACGTGTGGAAAATACACTTTAGAACTAAGTTTTTGCAATAATCAATTTCACTCTGGAGTCAAGTCATTGTTCTGTGTTCATCTATCACATCATTTAACAATAATTTAATGAGTACATAAACATTTGTAGCTTCACGTTTAGGAAATGTGACGTGAGAAAATACGATAGTAAAAGTAGTCCGTAACGTAGCGTTAAAAAATTTAGTTTGTTAGTGAATTCAACTAGTGATTTATCATTACTATAATGTAATATTTATACGATTAAATTAGCATTCCATTACGTGATATATCCCTTGATGCAATATGTTTCATTATCTGTTATAAGTAAACACGTTAACTTACAGGAATTAATATTCAAATACTTCTATTCACGAGTATTGAGAACAGTCAGAAAATAATTATTCTCTATGGCATCACATTTCAACACAATGGAGTTCTCTCCCATACTACCAGTCAGCACATTCCTTTCTTGTCCAAGGAATTAAAGTTTCCTAATCTCTCGATGTCAATCTACTGTACTTTAAAATTTGTTTCATTTTAAAGATTGAGCTTCCCTTATTTTCATTCTAAATTCTCTTCATTGAAGTACGTCTTGGTCAAATGTTGAAATTATAGCTTAACATAAAGTGAGCATAAGTGCAACTAAGTTATTCGAAAACCTCATCGCTTTATTTCTATCCAATGAATGACCTATTAATTATGATGTATTTAGTTATTTTAGACGTATTGAGCATGTGATGATGATAATAACATTACTGATTTCAATACGAGCGAATTTATTTTTGAATCCAACGTGGGAAAAGCCCTGCACCTACACGCATCGTATATGATATTTTATCCAAGTGACGTCAAAAATGAGAAAAAGGTACAGGTAGACCGCAGTATTTTTGGATAGACAAAGGGATAACAGCACTGAGTAAGAGATGGTGTTTAACACTTTGACAACGTGTTGATACATACGTGTAGCACGAGTTATATTATTTGAACCAAACTTTTGAACAACCGTAGGCAACGTGTTAAAGAATGTTCAAGTGTGTCCAAAAGACATGACAAGTAGCGAATGCTTTGTTGTTCTGTAGCTCCTTGACGCAGTCCCATGCCAAGTCTGTCTTGTAACCATGACTTCATGGGGAGAACGATGAGAAAAGAAACAGCTACCAGAAGGTACTAAACTAAACAAGCAAGAGTTACTTAGCCCTGAAGAGATCAATTGAACATTTTTTGGCTAAAAAGACCAAATATACATACAAAAATAAAATCACAACGCCTCATTCTAGTGAAGTTGAAATACTTCAAAAATTAATCCATATACATATTTTTCCTAATATGCTCGTATTATTATTTGGGATTAATGCAATCCTGTTGATTTTGTCCAGGCTTGGACAAACTAAGTCTTGTTTATTGAAATCCAAATATCATAAAATGTACAATGAAACTTTAACAAATTTCCCTATCAAGCTCATCATTACATGACGTTATCACCAGTGAAACTCATACAATTGCTTGTAGAAACTGATAGGCTTCGAAAGCAACCAACTACATTTTAAAAACAAGAATAAATCAAGTCCTAAAGAGAAAAAATGCAGATGATACATCGATTTGATTCTTGAACTCTAAGAAGATTTATCAATATTCTAGTATTTCCAGCAAAGATGCTCGAATATTGCCAT
>VCRD01000427.1:52487-136554 GCA_006783055.1 Trinorchestia longiramus | reverse complement strand
TTAGTTTGTTAGGTGAATTCAACTAGTGATTTATCATTAATATAATGTGATATTTATACGATTAAATTAGCATTCCATTACGTGATATATCCCTTGATGCAATATGTTTCATTATCTGTTATAAGTAAACTCGTTAACTTACAGGAATTAATATTCTAATACTTCTATTCACGAGTATTGAGAACAGTCAGAAAATAATTATTCTCTATGGCATCACATTTCAACACAATGGAGTTCTCTCCCATACTACCAATCAGCACATTCCGTTCTTGTCCAAGGAATTAAAGTTTCCTAATCTCTCGATGTCAATCTACTGTACTTTAAAATTTGTTTCATTTTAAAGATTGAGCTTCCCTTATTTTCATTCTAAATTCTCTTCTTTGAAGTACGTCTTGGTCAAATGTTGAAATTATAGCTTAACACAAACTGAGCATAAGTGCAACTAAGTTATTCGAAAACCTCATCGCTTTATTTCTATCCAATGAATGACCTATTAATTATGATGTATGTAGTTATTTTAGACGTTTTGAGCATGTGATGATGATAATGATTTTACTGATTTCAATACAAGCGAATTTATTTTTTAATCCAATGTGGAAAAAGCTCTACACCTACACGTATCGTATATGATATTTCATCCAAGTGATGTCAAAAATGAGAAAAAGGTACAGGTAGACCGCAGTATTTTTGGGTAGACAAAGAGATAACAGCACTGAGTAAGAGATGGTGTTTAACACTTTGACAACGTGTTGGTACATACGTGTAGCACGAGTTATATTATTTGAGCCAAACTTTTGAACAACCGTAGGCAACGTGTTAAAGAATGTTCAAGTGTGTGCAAAAGACATGACAAGTGGCGAATGCTTTGTTGTTCTGTAACTCCTCGACGCAGCCCTATGCTAAGTCTGTCTTGTAACCATGACTTCATGGGGAGAACGATGAGAAAAGAAACAGCTACCAGAAGGTACTAAACTAAACAAGCAAGAGTTACTTAGCCCTGAAGAGATCAATTGAACATTTTTTGGCTAAAAAGACCAAATATGCGTACAAAAATAAAATCACAAACGCCTCATTTTAGTGAAGTTGAAATACTTCAAAAATTAATCCGTATATTTTTCCAAATATGTTCGTACTATTATTTGGGATTAATGCAATCCTGTTGATTTTGTCCAGTCTTGGACAAACTAAGTCTTGTTTATTGAAATCCAAGTATCATAAAATGTACAATGAAACTTTAACAAATTTCCCTATCAAGCTCATCATTACATGACGTTATCACCAGTGAAACTCATACAATTGCTTGTAAAAACTGATAGGCTTCGAAAGCAACCAACTGCATTTTAAAAACAAGAATAAATCAAGTCCTAAAGAGAAAAAATGCAGATGATATATCGATTTGATTCTTGAACTCTAAGAAGATTTATCAATATTTTAGTATTTCCAGCAAAGATGCTCGTATATTGCCATAAATTAATGAACGTTTTTTGTAAACAAAACAAACAAAATGAGAATCATCAATGACAATAAACGATAATCGGGACTCATTTTCAATGTAAAGCATAAAATGATAATAAAAAGCTCGTAACGAACATCTCAAAATGATTGTCGCACAACTAACATACAGAAATGACATTATGAAAGGAATAAGTGAGGGGAAATTCATAGTGAGGATGGTGAATGAATAGGAAAACATTCACCATTTGAGGTATTTCGTCCTTTGCAGCAGCGACAGCAGCCAACTTCTTGCTTCTCGCTTCCGCCTCAGTGTCTCGTGCAATGATAAAGAGCACCAGGCCACCTTGCAATCCTGCTTCCTTATCGGCGTGCTTCTGTCGCCCGCTTCTAATTGCCCAGTAAGCCCAGAGGAAGAGTTTTGGCCGGGAACAATTACCAGATGCTCTCATTTAGGTGACAGCAGAAAGCGGGCCTAACTGTATTGCAATCTTGCATCGGAGCAGTGAATGAAATCCCAACTTGGTGTCAGTGCTTTGATGTCAACATTCACATGTTGAGATTAGATTTACAGAACATCAACGTAATACAAATGTTGTCATAAGCAATTCAAACATAATCGTATAGGCTTATGCTGCCTCTTACAATCCTCCTACCTAAAGGCTAGAGTAATCTGTGTTGACTCTTTGGTAATTAAAGTCCTTCGATAATAATAAATTTCTTACTGCAGATTGAATGAGTCCTAGTCAATAAGAATGCGAAGTTAATTAAAATTAAAATTGAAAAAAGTCGTACTGGTTGTACATGCCTTGATCTTGTAGTCAGCAGAATTCTATGAGGCCCTCATCTATTGTAAATCAACAATAGATTAGGTCATGTTTTCAAGCCTGGTCCATAATTATTATATTCTGATGGTTAATGTTGCTGTACAAAATCGAGAGACAACATTTGAAATGTGAATTGCTCTGTTATGTGAATTATTGCACTTGAAATGTTTTGTGATTTATTAATATTGATGGTGCCTGAAAAGTTCATGTCACTGATCACGTCTTATTACATTTTACGTCATACCAATCGTCATACAGAGGTCTTTTGACATTCTAAGAAATAAAGTATCTAAGTATCTCTCTCAATTCAGTTTGAGCAACATCTGCAATTGAAGCTTGCATGGACGTCCGTTTCCTTTCATTCTTTTTACGGTTCCATGTTCTTCGAAGTAGTTTGCTATTTTGCTAAAACAATTAAGTTCGAGCATATTACTTGCCCTTCTAATGATTACTTGCTTGTTGTAAAAATTTTGTTTAACGGCTGTTAACGAGTGCATTACAGCAAACACTTATTATTCATTCACTCATGTATTTGGTAAACATTTTTTGAAAACAAAAGCTTACATTTTTACACCATGACATAGTCATAGAGTTCCTTTATAAGTATGTGTACCACTTGGTGTATTATTTGAACAGGAAATTTTAACAACTGTAGACAAAGTGCTAAGACTCTTGAACTTTAACCAAATTCAAAAATCATATCAAAAAAATGTGTCTACGTAAAAAATCCCATGTTATAAATACCTTCGTATACAACGAAAATCATTTGTAAGATTTTCTATTGTGATAACCTCACCTGTTATTTGTTAAAAACTTTAAAAGCACCCTGTACGTTCAAATTACATTCATTCGTCATTGATTTTTGATGAATCAGACACTTTTTCTCTCGAATGGCATTCAATCAGTGAATTCAAGGAGTGTTTTCAGTCTTGAAATTCTGGGGCTTCGAGGACTCAATCCTGGAACGCAGTTCAAGCTCATAACGGAGCCCAAATCGATACAAACGAGGTTCCTTTTCATCCCAGCGTGGGAAGCGCTCTACACCGCGACGCCTTGTCTTTTTTATTGACACTCGAATCGTGAGCACCGGGCAATTTTGCCGGGCATTATGGGCTTAATCTTTCTTTGTATTCTGCTTGAACAAGGAAACAAACACCTAAAACAGAAATTTTGCCACAACGATGTATTTCTTAGCTTCAGAGTCTTAATAAGAGATTCTTTGCTCCTACAAACCCCACGTTGAACAACACAGAGTGTCTGCACACAGAGGATCGTTTAGTCTTCACTAATCAATTAATCAGCTACAATCAAGCGCAGCAAGTTACTGGTTATATTAACAAGCTATTTCGTTTAAGATTGGCTTCGGTGCCTTGTAGCAAAATTACTGCTTTGTTACTGTTACTATATTTGAGCTGTGATCAAAGCTAATATATAGAAGTTTTTTTTTTAAAAAGTCATTAAATATACATAGTCAGAGTGCCTAAAGAAAAACATCATATTGTATTGCCAAGATTTATCCGTGGTATGCCTCTTAGTTTATCTCAAGTTTTTAGTTTGTTAGTTTTAGTAAACTATCACATTTGACCAATTGCTATGTAAGATCATCAAAGAATTTGATGCCCTTAGAGCTGAATACCAAAATAATCGCTGAATAATACCAAAAGGTTTTACTTTAATCATTTCCGTTACTACTCTTTGATCGCCAAAATGATTTGGGGCTACATTCTTACTTCACGTTCTGAATCATTGTTTCACCATAAATGTAGACTACATTGTGCTTCTCTAATTTTACCCATTTACAAAAGATAATACTTCCTTCATATTCTACTCCCATTGGAAAAAATTGCTTCATTAAATTTTTTTTACTTTAGAAAGAAGTTCCTCAACATTGGCATTTTGCTTGGAAAGATGCTTTCTTGATACTTTCCTCCTACTTGAAGAGATACTTTCAAGATGTAGGTTGCACTTCCTCTTGTAAAGTTTGTTCCTTGAAACTGTCCTCCTACTTGGAAAGATACTTCACTATCATTGCAATATAGGTGTATTTAAAAATATTATTATGCGTACCTACACTTACTACTCAACTATTGGTAGTATTTACATTTTTCTTAAGTTTTAGTCAATTTCAGAGAAGCAGATGAACAATCAATGTGTTAATATGCATTGTTAAAATGATGAATATGAATGTATTAAAATATGACCGTTTTTAGCCCATCAACACAATAATTGCCCTAATATTTTTATGATGACCCTTAGGAAGAGAATACTTATACTGGTCTTGTAATACTGCTGATAAAATGAATAAAAACTTTCTCTTAACCAATATACGATCTATAGAACTCAACTTTTTGATCAACTGTTAATTTTTTTATAAAAACACTAGTATTTATGTTGTGACACATTTTAAACTTGGCTTGAGATTTCAGCGGGTGTGTAAGCTTTCTAATTTCAAATTCTAAATAATTCAAACCGTATAAATTAGATCACTGCGACTCCCATCAAATTACGATTCTCATAGCCACAGGATGTATGCGTGATGCAACGCAAATGCATGTAAGTGCTGGACCAGGGCTTGCCTGTGCATGCTAGACTTGCATGCTAGAAACGCGTGTCCCTCGTTAGCGCAGGGAGACTTGATTCATGTGCATCGCGCTGGCGCTTATCCTCTCACAGCCAGACTGATGAGGCGCGTGCATGAGGACATTCTTATGTGGAGGACAACACGGCCCGAGCTGGACAAGGGACAGCCGAGCTTCTCTGCACGACCGCCTGACAAATGTCATCCTGTGTCGGTCATGCGCTGATCGCGTGAAAAAGCGGCTCAGGAATGTCGCTCATATAAAAAGCTACTGCCACTGCTATGCTTACAAGTTGGACCTAGTGTGCAGAAAATAAAATGATTTGATTTTCTTGTAAGGCTCATCTTTGAAGAAAATTTAAACAAGTGCCCAAATAGATTTGTGATTGAAAAACAGAAAAATCTCAGTTTCTTACACACAAAAAAAATGAATGCTGTGGTTCTGTTAGGCTGTCTTCTCACAACGCTTGTATTTGAAGCTGCTCGGAAATGTAGAAGCATCATGTTGTGAGAAGCGAATACACTCGTTTGTGCTGGGCTTGAATAGCAGTGCTGGGCTGAACAGAGCTCGCCTCACTGGAGGGCGACAATGAAGGAAGCGGGAGAGCAATAAGGCGTCGTTTCGTGTGTGCCGTCCTTGGAAGAGGTCATAACAGTTCGGGATGGGCGCACCACGGCCCTAAATAACGCATTGGGAGCTGACACACTACAGGGATGCGAGACGACAATAATGGGGTGGCCGGCGTCGCCTCTCATGTGAGACACAATAACATCATTGAATAAGTTACATGCTCGTAAACTATCGCTCGATTATTGCCAGCGTATCTCAGATAAGGCTATTCTAACAAAATTGATGTTGGTGAAGGGACGCGAGGGATTCTCTTCAGTTGAGTTAGAGTGCGAGAGCTTCATGCGAGTCTTGTATTCATGGGTCGTCGAGCACTTTGATTCCGTCAGCTTTTCTGGAGACGGTGTTCATCTGAATTATAACCAAGTTGTCTATTGGACAGCAACAATTTGTAATATAATCCAAGTAATTTAAGTTCAATAGAAATACAATGTTATCGGCCCAGTTTCAAAACTCTGTGCATTTCCAAAGTCCAAGGAACTCCTAATTTCCCATTTCTCAAGTGGTGATCTAGCACTAATTTTCCTTATTTCTTGACCAAAATGTTGTAAATGCTATCACTTCTACTGGCAATCTTATGCTAGAAGTTAGTTTTTAGAAATAATATTTTTGCCTCCTTGAATATTTTTAATAATATTATATTATATATAAGAATTTTGTCAATCAAATCCATTGTATGGAAGAGACGCAAGTTATAGTTAAATTAAAGTAACCTTCAAATAGCAAATTCAATATTCAGTATTCTACGTTTCATAAAAACAAAAACTTCTTTCTTACAGTAGAAAGAGGTCTGTACCTCATCTGGAAAGTGTACATACATCAAAACATTGTTCTACTAATCGAAATTTCGTCTCAAATTCCAGTCACAAAATCATTCAAAGTCGATTGGTTGTCGGCTGAGCTCACTTCAAAGTCAAGTGCAAAAATTGAATTGAAAAAGTATTTATTCTTGTAATATTTTATTCGCTTCCTACCTTGGCCTAATGTTAGCACTTTTATAGATCTTCATCAACAAATGAAAATTTAGATGTTATTCATTTGCTATGAAATTACGCGTACTTATGTCGTGAAACTTTTTAATTGACCATTTACAGCTATAATTTCGATTCTTGTCATGACTAACGATTCGTGTTTTCTGTATGAATCAAACAGCAAAATCAATAACACATTGATCTCCCAACATTTTTATTTTTTCCACCAAACTTTGCACGTGTTGTCCTTAGCTTCTATCAACCTGGAACAATTTTAATACTGCAGAAGCTTTGATCCTACCAGATCTGAGTTTGTGTCTTGCAGCAAGTAAGGCACAGTTGAAAGAAGTCAAGAAGTAAAGTCAAGAAATTTGAAATTGGATGAACATCCTGGCCGAACTCCAAAAAATAAAATAATGATGAATTGCTCAACGAACCAAGTGTCTTTTTCAAATTTATTTTATCGTTACCCGATTTTAAGTGTTTTAATTTAATAAAATATTGTCATACATCAGAAGAAACTCAGACCTTTGTTTGCATCAATTCCGTCAATTTAGATATGCGCTGAGGAACATTTCATATCATTACGATTTTTTTAGCATTATGCATCTGCAACATTTTATGATTTGGAAACTGTTTTCACTAAATTTAGCCCCAATGAAGATAATGGGTTAGGAATGCTCTATACACAGAGTGTCTGCCATTCTATTCTCAGAGTACCTCTCACTCGGTACACAGCGTCGGTGTGTCCATGCTGCGTGATGCACACGAGTATCCGAGTGGTATGACCAAAACGAAGCATATGGACGTATAATCGCAAGTAATAGGCGACGTAGCTCAGCAGAATCGCTGTTTGCATCACTCACAAAAAGTATTAAGCACGAAAAGTCTCATAATCAACAGAATCTCCTGATTTTACATAAAGACTATTTTCAGAAACATAAGTTCATTTTAAAGCAATTTGTAATAAAAGAATAGTTGTTCAAAAGTTTGGTGTCGCTGACCTTACTCATCACTAAAAACTACATCATCTCATCACTAAAAGTATTGTTCATCTCTACCCATCCCTGCTGAAGGCATCATGTAGGATGCAGTTCACGTAATTGATTATGATCTTCTTATTGTTACTATTTTTAGCGGAGCTATTATGTTCAAATGGAAAAAGCATTTCAATTTTTCATATTTCCATTTATGTTAGATGGTATCAATCCAGCTTGTATGACAACCTAAACGCATCAGATACTATTAGAAAAAAAGGAAACTAGAATACATGGAATCAAGAGCTGAGTAAATACCTGCGTGTTCTTTGACCTGCTATTTGAGTGAGTGATGAGATTTGAACCTGAAATAATTTTCCATAACCATACGTCCAAACGTTCAAAAATCAAGCCTTCAACACGCAAGCTTTCTATTGTTTTTAGAAGTGCCTCAAAGATGGGTGTTTGGTTATGAGTGCATACAGTGTTTTCTATTGTGTTATACTTGGTATTGTAGTGTTTGTTTGGTTGATTTTCAGCATCACTGACTAAATAATTAGATCAAACGAATTTCACATCTGAATTTGATTGGAAAGCCTTTCCTCATTTTATTACTCTTAGACCATGAACGTAAAACATGCACGTTGCTGTGCTGTATAATGATGCATGCGCAGTCTTCTCTAGGCAGAATGAGAATCACTTTTCCAAACGATAAAACCTTCAGCTTTTTAAACCTCTCGGTAACATTTCCAGAGATCTCACCTTCGTTTTCAGTCGAAAGGTAATCAAATTTTGGCAGCCATTAATCGATTTAATCTGACCGAGCGTGGATCTCCGGGTGTGATCTGCCTCTGGAATGTAAAATTTTGTGCTCCTCACTTCGCGTTCCACATGCTGAAGGTACGGGGCTGAGTCACCTAACCGAGTTACAAGTTAGGACGCAATGCTTGGAACTTCGTTCATGCTTTATGCAAAGACACGTTTCAATTCCTCAAAACTAAAACACGAAAAATTAAAAAACCTAGAGCAATGCACCGCAACGGGATACTTAGATTAATTTTAACATCAATGTCATAACGTTAGTTTTGAAGTCAGGATACAGTTAATTAAACGTACTTTGGGACATATTTCTTAGTTCAGCTGCGGGAGAACTCTTATTCCCTTATTTTTCATCGGTATTAACACAAGATACGAAAATATGACGTGCATGCTTAAAGATTTTAGTATTATTTACCCAGCATTGCAATTCTGCTATGAAAGCTATACTTGGAACTGCAGATTTGAAATATTAAAAATTATTAAATTTACTGCAGATCACCTTACTACAGTGACTTTTAAAGTAAATTCAAGAATTTATATATCAATAAGTTTTACGAGTATCATAGTTTTGGAAAATTATGCTTGCCTTAAAAAATATAATTTTATCATTCCAATATACATACCATAAAGGAATGTCATTTTCCTTCTTTCAGATACTTTTTCATAAATAAAATATGTAACATAGTTAATTAAATTAGTATGGAACGTAAACGTTCTTCAATAATTGAGCTTCACGACGCTGGTCAGTCTGTATCAGAGATTCTGAATCTTTTTAACAAGCTAAAATACGAATGTTCATCTGCTGAACTGAAAAACGGTTAAAGACTATAAAAGGAATTCAAGTTCATGCGAAAACTGGGTGTTCGAGGTCAGTGGGGATTTTCAGGCTCAAAAAAGTGATCAGTTCCAGAATTTCAAGGAATCTACGTGAGAAAGATAGCAGCAGAGCTGAATGTTGCATTAGTCTTTTAAAGCGAGTCGTGAAAAGTGACTTTGTGTTTTCTTCTTCGAAACGTAGAAAAGTTCACAGCCTAACAACTACTTCACAAAAGAAGACACTTGCCTGAAGGCAAGTACTGCTTAGGAGACTCAAACTTCACGGCTTGATCTTGGGAGCAGTTTCTCATGAACATATCTTCCTATGCATAGCGCTACTAATCCGCCCATCAATGGTATAGATTTCCTCTTCACTCCTCCATGCCTGACAGTAGTGATGGTGTGCTTTGAATCATAGGCTGTTTCTGACTTTCTTAAAACACAATGGGTTTCGTTTCAACCGAAAAGCTGTATCTTGCTTTCATAGGACAACAGAATCTGTTTACAAAACTTAATTCCTTCATCAACATACTCTTTGACAAACGTTTGTTGGTTCCTTGCATGTTTTGCAGTAATAAAAGTAATTTGCCATGTTTAGAGAAAAGCAGGGATCCAAAGCACACATTCTTTCTCCCAAACACAGAGAAGGCAGTCTTATGATCTGGGTTGTATTATGTATTATAGCCCACGGCGTAAGGGAACTCCACATCATTGACTGTCAGAGCCGTGTAAAGGAAGACACTTGATGAGAAACTGCTCCCAAGCGCAAGAAAATTTTACGGCCAATGCTAATGAATGTGACAGCAAGATAACCACCCGAAACGTATGAGGAAGACCAACAAAGGAAAAGTTCAAAAACAAGAAAATGAGTGTCTCCCTTAACCTAGCCAATCACACGATCTCAATCCTATTGAGAATCCGGGGCGAATATTAGATGCCGCTGTAAGTAAAAGAGATGCAAAGAGCCTTTCTTGTTTGAGGATCATTTGCATTGAAAAAGGGAGCCAAATACTACAAATTCAGTGCCAAAAGCTATTTCCCGCCTGTAATTACTATCTTTCCACCGTTATTGCGAATAACGGTCATGCTATTAAATACTAAATATTATTATTAGTTTAGGCTAAATACCAATGTTCCATGTTGCATTTTGCTACTTAGTTTTTTGTTAAGAGTGATTAGTAATTCCTGTGGACCTATTATGTCAAATACATGTTTACTGAGTTCCCGATCACTTTTCACCAAAAATACCAAAAGACCAGTCCCTGTGCATCAAAACGTTCTTTTATAGCTGGATATTGTTTTTAGTTACATTATTCGCAGCTTTTTGAAAATTCCAAGGCCTAATGAACTTGAAAAATTCCGTAAAATTGAAAAATTAGCGAAGCATAAGTTTCCGTTTTAAATTATAAATAATATTTGTTATAATCTTTAGTCATTTTCACCAACGTTCATTCCAAACATCATGCTAAACATGTTCGTTTGTTTGCTAGTTTACTCGAGAAAGAATTTTTGCATAGGCTTATCACTAGTAATAAGAAGTGAATGCTATATCATAACGAAATATTACACATCGAGTGTATTTTGAGATATTGAAGAAGCTATTCATTTTGAACTGTTGAACAATGCTGTAATAATATCTGATTGTATCTTTAATGCAGTCAGTGCCGTCGTTTGAAAGCTGAGTTCATCCGAAAATGACTTCTTAGTTGGTAGAATGGGCGTCATCCTTCATCATGATTACGCCAGTCCTCACACAGCTCGATAACCCAAAAATCTCTTTAAAGAGCTTAGTTTGAAACCATTGCTTCACCCTCCATGTTCTTCTGGCGTGACTTCGTTTGAATATCTTTTGGATAGTCGTAGGCCAACAAACTATGTATTATGTGTAGTGTTAGGCTAACATCGAGGGAAGTTGAAAACAAATTTACTACATATTTTTCAACCAGACGAAAATAAATAGTCATATGTCTCATTTATAAGCTGGTCAGTAGGTGGAATGAGTACTTAATAGTATATAATTTCACCGGCATGGCCTGTTTAGTTTTGATGAGTGTCGCATGTGTGAAAGGTAGTTAAATATTTGGAGTAAACTCCGTAGATTGATTTGATTGCATTTTTTCACAGCCAGTGTACTCTATACTTGGTGAGCCGAAAAAACTGAACAAATCCTCAATTTAAATTCTGCCCTAGGTACCTCATAAACTCCTTGAACAAAATGAGCAAAATTTTTAGGGAATAAAAATACCGGTCTAATATCCAATTTCATTCAATATAACTCCACCCGCAGCGATGAAGGCCTCGACGTCGCAGCGAGACGGCGCCTGAAGGTTTTGCAGGTCTTGTCGACTTAGTCCATATTCATGGTCATCCATTCCCGGTTAATGGATGCTTTAAGGGTGGTGATGTTTGGGTGGCAAACGCAACAGGCCTTGGCTTCAATGTGCGGGCTTCAACGTTTCTCACCGGGCCGACTGTCCAAGTCTTCATCTGATAAGATGATCATCTTACCAGGTGGAGTAGATTTGAGATCATTCATGAGCCTCTGGCAACGTTCAAAACGCTAGGCGCGGATGGCTGGCTTGAACAGCAGCCTCTCAACAATGACAGGGGTCTTGCCTCTCAGCTTTGCGACTGCTCGTCGAACTGTGACCACTCCAACACAGAGTCTCCTAACGTGTTGGTGCATGGACGTCAGGGGATTGCTTTGAATGGCATCTCACACGCTGTCTCGATTCACAACACAGATCACGTCTGATCACGGAGCAGCCCGACCAGATTTGCGACCTCACTCACTTTGTACAACATTTACCGTATTATACGCATTCTTAAATGGAAAAGGTGCGAGAACCAGACCAACAAAGTTAATAGGCTAACTGGAGTACACTGTGTTGTTTTTTCCTGTAATCCAACTTAGTGCAAACAGATTGTAAAGTACAATCAGACGTGGTGAATCTCCACACCGTGTGCAGGAGTTCACGTCCAGCATCCATCCCATACTCATCATCAGTTAACTCTTTCCAGCAGCTTGATATGCCTTTTCAGTCGGAGATTCTCCAGTGTTGGGTGACATTCTCATGACTGCGTATTAACCACCGCAACCTCTGGCCGACGGCTGCAGATGGATATGTGGGATTGTTCGATCCGTTGATACGAGTTGAATTTGCCGGCCATCCAGACCTAGTACGGCAGTAGTATGGGAGACCACAAGACGAATTTTTCCTAGGAGGTTGCAGAGACAATTAGCGCAGTGTCCAGTCAGCTTTAAAAAAGAGGTTACACATCAATATTGATGTGATGTCCAACACTCTGTCCTCATAAATTAATATGAAGAGTTGCAAAGGGTTCTCGCATCTGGGTTATATCTTTTCTAGTATAGATAATACATTAAATAAAGTAAAGAAAAAACTGCTTACTTAATTCTCAACATTACTATTAATTGGTAATCTGAAATTGCTAACTTAAAATGGCTAACAAATATATTAAACACGTAGCATAAAACTTTGTTTGCCAACAACATTCCTTACGGGTAAATATCAACTGAAAGTTAAGAATGGCTAACGTTATGCTTCACGGGATGAATATTTGATTATCTTCCTGTCGAAGAAACTCTTTCTCTTGATAATTTTTCCCCTTATATCTAGGTATATGATACAAACCCGTCGGGGAAAGATTCGTCTTTCACTTGCAATAGAAACAACCTAACTATAGATTTGTTTACAACCCCGAAACTTCTTCTTTGAGGATGCCAGTGGGCCTGACCTGGAGTTGCGCTACCGGCGTGGTTACCCGTCGATTACTCCAGGGCACGCTGAATCTTGATCCCACGGGTCATCGTTTCAACTAATAAATCCTTATTGATATAAGAAACGTAATATTGAAGTAGATTTTTTCTTCCCCCCCTCCCCACTGGTCATTTTCGAAACACGTTGATCACCACACGAAGAAGTGCATTCACCTCCACTCGTTTATCTCACTGGAAAGCCATTTCACAGTACACTAGAAAAACATAACTTTATTTTCAAGGTCAAATTAACAAGCTTTCGGATGATGTGCGGCAAGACAGGATAAGAGTTCCCAAACAATCAAGATTTTTAATTAATGGTGAGTTCATTTTTTTTTCAGCCCACCCGGTATGTTATATTGTAGACCAGTGCTTCTCAAACTATTTGATGTGGCGAACTGGTAATTTGTTTACAATGTTTCAGGATTTAGTTCAATTTCCATTTATATTTCTTAGCATATTATTTCTAAGAAATATTAATTTACATTGGATAAATTCCGACGCCGGTCTGCTGACCACAACATGATTAGGCATTGCTGTAGACTACTTTATGCAGTCTATAGTTACTTATGTCATATGATTCACTTTCAACCCTAATTAACTAGCTCGTGTTCATTTGTCATTATGAAATTAGACCACGAGACAAAATGACAATAATAATCAGCATAACAATTGTGCTCTCAGATTTCTCATGTAAATTTTAAAAATTATTTGTAAGTGACAAGAAATAATTTTTTGGACTAAGGGACAGTGTCGGGCTAACAAGAAAATTTCTTTAAAATAGAAAAGCATTCACTCTTCAGTCATCATATATGCCTAATTTTCTTGCACTATTTTTGCAATTTCGTAGCAATTTCTACTATGTACATATTATTCGGCAGGGTAGAATTAACCTTAAAAAATAGTGGTATAATTAGAATACGTTAGAGAGGGCTGTAAGGGAGAGTATACCGTAAGGATTCGTCACACACTTCTTTGTATAAGAAATTTATGGAGAATACTGACATTTAAAAATATCATTGATCAAAATGAATATTTTTTCGCATGCTTCGTTTACTTTCCCTTCTGTTTCTGCACTGTGCTTTTTCTTTTATCATTTGACGACTAAAATTCATCCACTAATTCCTACCGCAGTGCACGAGTCTGATATGAAAGTGAAGCAGTCATATTTTAGGAAATAATAAGCAAAAATTATGAATACGAACAAACTCTGGATCGACTTTAAGCATAGAGAGTACGAAGTCAAATCTAAAGTCATAACTGGAATTTGAGATTGAACGATCTGTAATGGTTAATAAGAGAATAATCTAATCTATATCTTTCTATTAATTTCATTTTGAATACTAAGCCTGTTTTTAATTCAGGTATCACTGATTTGAAAGAAAACTTGTCTCTTGTAAAATGATCCGCTGCTGAAGAGCAAGTTTTTACTCACGTGTGACAAAATCTGTTTCACTCATTTCAGAATTTACGTAAAACTGATTACACAGAACGTTCTATTGCTCTGTTTTTGTATATATATATATATATATATATATATATATATATATATATATATATATATATATATATATATATATATATATACGCACTCGTAAAGCAATTTGAAAACTATGAAACGTTCGAAAGTGGTCCATGGGTGTGACATGCAGAGATGCAGCTGCCGTCATCTGCGAGTAGGGTATGCAGAATAGGACGAATTGATACGTAGTTGAAAAATTCGAAAAGACTTGATGGTATTTGTACACACTGATGGAAAATGTGATGATGGTCAAGGTGTGAGCAGGTGAAGGAGGGTCATCAGCCAATTAGGAAAGCAATCAAAAGGAGCAGGAGCCAATGGGCAGGCTGGGCAGGTGAGCCGTCATTGGCCGGCGGCTGAGTAGCGACAAAAATCGATCCCATCACGTGGAGAGAAGCGTTCAGCTCACTGGCGCCATCTTTTGCACGTCACCAATGCACCTGTGACGTCACGGATGGCTGCTGACGTTCAGGTGTGAATCCCACGTCCGAACACTGACACCGCTGCCGCTCACACGGGCGCACCGCGGCAATGCGGTGAAAATAATGCGCCATATATGCTCTGCTTTACAGTTCATTTGAAATACAAGTTCGATAATAAAAAATAATAAACCACGAAATTGAAAACATAAATTCCAAATAATTTTTTTGCATACTAAAAATTACTCATACGAGTTCGTTAAAAGAAATATTTAAATACAGACAGCTTTCCTGTTTGGATGTTTCTAATATTTCTTCAGAAGAGCATCGTCTCCTAACGCAATTTCAAGTTGTGTGTCCTTTGAATGTTGAATGTATCTGTTTACTCACCAAGTTCAGCTAATGTCAACACAGCATCATGTGAGGGTACAGCATTATATTATACAGTATTGTTTTAAATTTCAGATGCTTTCAGATATTTTCTGTAATATTTTCAATATTTATAGCTCCCTTTTCTCAAGATTTGATGTTGGGTTTAAGTTAGCATTATACAGCAATGTAGAAGGATGTCACGCATATGTTTTACGTATCGTTTCAAGCGATTGTTTGGCTTCGAAAGCTCAAAAATATTCTAAAGTCTATAATCTAATGACATGTATTGTCTGAAATGTAATTTTCGGTCGCTTATTTTCATTTCGTTTACTTCAATAAAGTTTTTCTGTTAAATACACCAAATAATTCTATGAGCGAGCGATTAAACTGTTTTCCACTGTCTGTGATGATGTATGGGACTGGAAATTTACCTACCCAGCTGCAGCCAATTAATGCTGTGAGCACAAATAATGCCACCAAGTAAACGAATATTCAGGTTCATGATTAGAACAGTAACCCTAATTATGTATCAAATAGACTGGCAAATCAACTAAATGGTAAGTTATTGTATACGGAACAGCACAGAGAAATAATTTTACTATAAAATTGGAATAGAAGATCGGCCATAAACGACCCCTCGAAACACACGTACGGATTCATTGGCAGCTGAACGCTCGTTTGTCACTCGCACGAGCTGTTTTCTGAGCGACTGTCGTTGTAGAAGAGTACTGTCTTACACACTTTCCTGAGTGCTGAGAAGTAATTCAGTTTACCATGCAAACATTACATGAACAATTTCCCTAGAGTTCTGAAACTGTCATACCTCTGTAACTTATAAGAAATAAATTCTTGGAAATGCTGGGAATGTTTATATTTTCTCAACGTACATAACTAGCCTATCTTGTTAGAATGGAATAGAATGAGGCTATAGGAACGAACCTTCTGGCCCATTCTTGGGTCGGATAATTACTTCGATAATTATTCGGTTGTTTTACCCAAGTCCCATGCCGTATTTCTAGCCGCATCAACCATGTCGGCAGCGGGATTCGAATCCGGGTCTTCCCGCTCGCAAGCAGGTTCGCTCACCAGTCGACCAAGCTGGTGATAGTCGACCACGCTGGTGATGATAGTCTTACGCAAAATTAATGAAAGAATTAATTGATGCTACTTTTATTTTAGTTTTACAATGGTGATTTTATTTAAGAGAGGTTTGTTAAACACACACGTCGCCATCGGTATAAGACTTGATAACATCCGTGCCTACTGAAAACACTTAAAACAATTCCGTTGCTATAAGCTATTTTCTGCGTTAAAATCTATCTCTTGCATATTCAGAGCTCATCAATCAAAAAATGCAAAATGTTGCAGTTAAATCATTGTTATATACAGAAAGTATTTGCACACTTGTAGTAAACAGTAGACCTTTACTCTCTGCCAGACTGAGTGGAAAAAGATGAACCCGAACTGAGTGCTTCACGAGTGTGCATGAGCTTCGTCGTTTGATGATGGGCGTAATTTAATTTCTAGAGTCAGGGTGCAAAAGTGTGTACATTTGTCTGGCTCTGCTATTGTAAACATCGGAGAAGAAAAATGTAGGAAATCACCCATTATGTACAACGGAAATGAAGGAATACAACTTCAATTTGATTTGAGAAATTTATGCCAGTACGCTTCACGCTTTATGAATGTATGCGGTTAAGATTATGTAGGGTGAAATTTAGAATGTAAACTTCTGCATTCAAGGTTAATCAGCGATTTAATGTGTGAAATAAGTATAGAAATATGATAACTATCATATGACCTATCAGTATTCTAATTTTTTCATACATTACACGTAGTAGTGTCAATTCAATCAATTGTATTTGCTGCAATACATGCCAACTTAGAAATACTTGTAACTATGCATAAACTTGTTACTGTAAGCTGTCACACTAAGCTGATCGTTAAATTTCAGTCTGACACTGTAGCTAAAAAGTTGCATGTGTTTTAGAATTGCACACAAATGAATAAGAGGAACTGCAACGCTACCAACATATAAAATTCAGAAAATTTTGAAAACTATAGAACTCATTTTTCTCTAATATTTTCTGAATTTAGTCCATTCTCAGTTGATCTTTATTTTGTATGTTGCTTAATGCGTTCAAGTTAACGTCGCTGCAAGCTTTCTGAATCGTCACTGTTATTATCACTACCTCACTGAGATGGCCTTCCAAAAATTTCTATACCATGCGCCAATCTATTACGGTTGTCATTAATACGTGATGGTGACAACCCTCCCAAAAATGTACATGTTGTTTCGAACATGACGGGGCGTAAAGGTTCTACGTAGAATGCTAAGATGACGTTTTGCAGCTACCACCTCGAATGTCGACTTGATTAAACACTTTATCAATGATCTTGAAATCTAATGAGAAACATTTCCTTCGTATAACTGAACAGTAAAATCGACTATAATATATCCTTGATTAAATGGGGAGATGCCACAGTCTATTGCGCACAATATGCTATAAGCATACATTTGGATTGGATTATTAGTTAAGCAGTACGATGATTAATGAAGTTATAATTACTCTCACTGTCTCACTACGATATTATTTATTTTATCATCAGAATCAATATGAAACCTAATCATGGAAACTGTTGGTTTGAAAGTATCTCACTAATTGCAATGGCAGTCTTCAGGAGTCACTCAGCCTCATATTCTGCATGTATGTTAGAAATACTGCTCAGTGAGGAGAAGACTCACTATCCTTTTCTATCTCGCTCATTCTCATTTTGCTGAATATTTTAATGACAATAACCATATCAATTGTACAATCCAAGCTATAGAAATTCATGACATCCCATGTTCTAACACAGAAAGGTTTGTTTTGAAAACTTACGTAAGACCGTTTAATTAAGATTTCCAGCTAAAATTATACATTGTTGAAGTCATAGTCAACCGAGGAACAAATCAATTCTAACTCTTATTCTTTAATTTTATAGGCCTTCGTACATAGTTCCGAGGAACGAACACATGTGACGATATATTTACAAACGCTCACATGGAAAATTTCTTAAAGTCTTAGCCATAGTCTATTACAAATTGCCAATTACAGGGCAATATCTTTTCTATTGATGGAGCTAATTACAGCTAGAAATAGGGCCAGCTGCCTCGGCCTGGCGGCAAACGGCGTGCAGGAAAACTCTGTCTCGAGTCTCTGCTGACTGAGAGCCTGTGTACCACCTCGCTTAACTTGACACCTCCAGGCACGATTCAGCATTCCTCCATGCTTGCACATCCTGATCATTCTCAACTCTGCACCACCGCTCCCCGTTAGTAGTCATCCGAATACCTCTTGATATTCAACAGCATTACTCTTGTTTGTAAACCCAGGTAGCTATCAGAACTCAATAGCTGTTTTCCATGACTGCTCATCCTCACACCTCCCATCATTCAATCATCCGTGCTCGTTCACCCAAACATCTCTCAGATTCTCTGAAACTAAACAGCCGTCCTGCACCTCATCGATTGTAAACATCACTCAAAGTTGCAATCTAAGTTAGTCTTAGTTGATTTCATTTAGGTCATAGCATATTATAACACAATTTAATAGAACAGACGATTTAACCTTACAATCAGGCACACTCTTCTCAAATGATTTTAAAAATTGGAGTCGTCGATCGACGACTGTTTTAATTTGACTTTCTTAAAATGTGAAATGTATTCTCTATTTTCTTTCTATGCTATGCAACATTATCATTTAAAACTTTATGAGTAAACGTCAATACCACCGTTTTACTTCAAACTACCTTCGAAGTGACAGTGAAGATGGATCAATAATTTCAAAATTTGGTCTCTCTAAAAACTGTTCGTCGCTGTCTTCACAAACTCCTCAAAGAACAGTCATTTGGAATTCCAATTACACACGCAGTGCAGTGTGTTTAATAATCATTGCTGCAATTTTTAGAGCCCATGTTTGTTGAACAAACAAATGCGTAGAAATACAACGAACAAAAAACAGGTAAATATGTAATAACTATAACTTAACCCATTTTATTCAATATGCCCTCCGTCGGCGTCCATAACACACTGAAGACGCTTGAAAAATAACCAGCACGAGTGACAAATGACATTTCTTGAGTGATTTTGTCCTATTCTTTTTTTGTGTAATTACTTCAGTGCTTCTTCAGTGCCATCAAATTTTAATGATGTTTCGTTGAAACCTTACTCTCCAAAATGCATCAGAAGCTGTAATCAAAAGGATTCAGGCCTGGCAATGAAGGAGGCTATTCTTCCTTCAAAATGAAGTAGAGAGCATTGAATATCAACTAATCTAGCATCAACGTCCTCCAGATGAACATTCTGTTAAATTTTAAAGTTTAAGTAAAATAGACAGACGTACATAGAGCTTACATGAACTGGTAGATGAAGCAATAAAATAATGATTATCTGTTGACTCAAGTTTTCACTTGTGTAATATTTTCTCACACAATGTACCTCACTGTAAAAATTCAGAGTAAAAAAATCTAATTTTTCTTTAATAAGACAACTATAACAGGGTTTTGGAAGCCTTCATTTTAATTCTATTAAATTTTCCTGAATTTCATAAATTTATCCAAACATTTTGGAGTTAATAACTTGATTAACTTATTCAAAGAGTGTAACTGACGGGTGCTCAGAAATTACTTTATGGACTTAGATTGCGTCGCAAAAAGCAGCTTACAGAGAAGACAAGCAATTCGGTCCATTGAATTTAAATAGATTTATGAAGTTCAAAAAGAGCGTGAGTGAAGCTGAGCAGAACTACCAAGATGAGACTGACTGTAAGCCTGAAGCGGAAAAGTTTAAGGAAGTGAAGTGCGTATTTAGTTGAAAACTATAATTATGCCAAAAGTCATGAATGTGGAACACCGTCTACCCACAAGACTTCGTATTGTAATCGTGAATTAGTTTCCTGTTAAGTGTAGGATCCTTACACTCAGGACTTAGTCCGAAATTTCTATTTTCCAGTAAGAAAATACATTTATCCTATTTCGTAGAGTTAGGTGTGCTACGACGAAGGTTTAGAATATAGCAACAGATTAGCGAGGTGTCATACACATAGCAGGGAGGCAGTCAGAAGAGAAGGAGTGAAGATCAACCAGCAAAAATACGAGCGGTCAACAAGGAAACGAACACTTCTGAAAATTACACTTACAACTGGAAATGTCAAACTTGATGACAATTTTTCCACACTCAGTGGGTCAAAAAGCGAGTATAAGAAACATATGAAATTTTGAGATGGTTTCAATAAGGGCAATTTTAAGATGAGTTTTGAGGGGTTTTCACTGTGGTAAAATAATTAGCAGCTTGTGCTTGGGTAGCGCAGGTCCCTAGTTCGAGTCTCTACGCAACTCTGATATTTCTCCTGCTTTTGGCTCAGAAAACCAAAAAGATTGTTTCCTCAACATACAGCTCAACTGATGCCCCTACGAGTCTCTAGCTCAATTGTAATAAAGAAGGACTGGAATAATCGCTGAAAGCATCATCACATCTTTTGAGATGTTAGCATTAGGAATTGAAAATTCAACGACAATACAAGAACTGTAGTTTCTTTTTTTTTAAGAAAAAGATGCTCCGATGAAGTATATTCAAGAAAGTTAGAGTTTATATCTAGTTAAAAAGTCATAACCCCCAAAGAAACTATATTTCAAAGCCTGACCTATCTCTAACTTCTAGAAGTACTAAATATTTAAGTAAAATTAATTTAAAAGATTTATGTTAAGCACTTTTATTTCTATTGAGTAATGGTATAATTTGAGTGATATGTTTTTAACGACGCCATTAATGCAATTTCAACCCGTCTGTAGGTATAGTGGCAGCCATCTCTCGACAGTGCAGGAACATCTCTTTTTCTTGGCAAGAATCGAAACACTATCCTAATTCATACTGGTTCCAAAGTAATGACAAAAAACACCAAAAGACCAGTCATCTACCTGACTTCACGGAGAGCTAAAGTACAAAATATCAGGAAGAGAACAAGGCGGAAGAATTCCCAATATCTTTTCATACAACACGGCGCATGTGTGTCAGGAGGCAACCAAGGCCATCTTTTAATCTTGACCTACTGATTTATAACGCCGCACGGAGAAACGTCAATGATGATTTAGATGACAATATCCTTAGGTTATCTTACTACAGTCGTTTGTTGAAGTGTATGACAAAATCAATAACGATGAAGATCTAGAAATATTTATAAACCAAGTCCATATCATGACTCCAAAAATGGTTTTCCTGTCATTAGAGATTTTCTGATATGACCTTAAGCAGATACAAAGACCTCATGAATGTTATAATTGGTATGAAAGGCACAAAATAACAGAAAACCCGGACAAGCAACAACTCTGAACGTGACTGAGCACCTGTGGTGCATGTTAAAAAATCAAGTCGAAACCAGTGTCATCGCTTTCGACTGTAATAATTAGAGCTGTGATAAATATTACCCGAAGAAAAACTTAAAACACTAAAGATGTAGTCGAAAGTAGTAAGCCCCTATTTAAAGACGAATCGAGGTGGTGGAAAAAACGGTCGGAGGATCAACGCTTTATATAACTCAGGTTGGTGCAAAAGTTTTTACCGATTTATAAGCTCAATTTTGAGAATGAAAAATAGTTATTTTTGAAGAATTTATTCATAATAATAACATCCTTGGGCTTCTATGACCTGATTCCATCTGTCAACGAGTTTATATATGCCTCGTTTGCAAAATTCTTTAGGTTTTGATGCGAAATATGAATCTAACTCATTTTTAATCGCTTCCCGTAATGTCAACCTAAAGCCATTTAAATGGTTCTGTAATCCTCGAAATAAGTGATAATCAGAAGAGGTGAGGTCGGGAGAATATGTTAGATGAGGTAAAACCTCCCAATCAAGTTCCCAATCAAGTTACAATCAAAGCAAAGATTCGCAACAAGAAACACGTTGGCACAGGTTCTCAGGAGACAGTTCGTGCGGAACCCATTTTCCGAATACTGAAACCTTTCCCATTTGTTTCAGTTGACGTACCACGGTTGTATGGGTTACATCAAATTGGTTAGCCAGTACCCTCGGGGTTACTGTCGAATTTTCAGTAACAGCGGCTTCCAACAACTCCAAATCAAGTTTTTTTGAGCGACCACCTCTAACCTCGTCTTTCCAGTTGAAATTTCCTATACGAAAACGGGAAAACCACAATCTGCAAGTTCTCTCCTTCACCGCATCATTTCTATATACACTCTGAACGTTTTGTGCTGCAGCACTTGCACTGAAACCTCTATGAAACTCGTAGAGTAAAGCATGTCTGATATGTTCTTTGGTTGTGTTGAACATAGGTGCTAATAATGCAGCAAAATATGAATGATTCCTTAATAGTCTGAAAGAAAGAGGTTTAAATTACTCATGACATTATAAATCAGCAATAGAAATAGACATAATTCGAATTTAGATAATTTTGAATTCTTCTTTTCAAAATCGGCAACAACTTTTGCATCCACCTGATACATACATATGTATATATACATAAATGTATATTTATATGTAATTATTTATATATATACAAATTATTTTAATTTAGCAGGCGCTGTAGCTATCTTTTTCCACTTCAGTTGTTACAAAATATCCTAGAATATAATATTATAAAGTAAATTAAAAATAAATGAGAAGTTAGGAGTAAAAATCATTTATCATAAATAAGAATCTCATCATTGGAATTACGCATACTCATACCTACTTTAGCCGAAATAAAATCTACAATCGTTATTGTCAAACCATTATTGCACTTTCACTGAATTTTTTGAAATAGAAGTTTAAACCAACACATACGAATAAAACTTGAACTCAGAATGCCACTACGTGTGTTAAACTGCTTACTCCTGCATTCATCGTTACCCTGGTGTGACATGGCTATACCATCACCTACTCATTTCAAAGCTTCTTGTGCACAACGCCGGCTATGGAACTCAATGCTTCTACATAGTCCACCTTAGGGCTTACCTAATGAGGGGAACGAACACCTGCGTCTCTCTTCGCTCATTCTCGTTGAGTGAACTTTTTCATCGCCTTACTTCGCAAGTATGAAAGAACTCCCAGTAAATTAGATAACTCGTTTTCCTCAAAAGCTCAAGAAACCGTGTCAAAGCATTATCAATTTAAAACTATCATACATTAGATCTACAGGATAACGAAATTTATCATTTGGAAGGGTATTTGAAGAGATGTGTTTAGGTCGAACAGGCCGCACACGTGATACAAGGGTTATTCTTCTGAACGTTCCAAGTCATCCTAGTATACTGATAATGATATACATATGTCAAGGACTACTATAACCAGGACGTGCATCGCCATGTAGCTGACTACGGTAGCGGAGGCCATTGCATTCTTAGTAACATAACATTTTCTATTGGACAAGTTGATCAAAAATTACTTCTTTCAAGCAATAGAAGGGATAATAAGGTTTTACAGTGAATTTTAAATGGTTTAAAGCACTGTAATGCTTTGAAATACCAATTTTAACCGGACTTAACATGTATTATTGTATGAGCTTAATGGCCACTTTATAGAAAGCCGAGTTGCTGCAGTTTTAGACTTTACAAGTTGATTATAGTTAAACCTTTTCCAACGCAAACAACCAAACATACTAACATTCACGCATATAAACAAACAGACATAGAAGCAAAAACCTACCAAAGTGCAGCGATTAGTCAGCCACCCGGGCCTTCTTGACAGAGGTCTGAAGGACTGCATTCTTCTGCTAGTCTTTCTCTGAGGGGTTGACAGCAAATTTGAGGGGTTGACAGCAAATTGAGTGAGAGTAGTAGGCGTCAGAATACTGCCTTTCTTTGACTCGTACAGTTCCTTGACGTCTGCGAATGATGCCGTGTTTCATTGTCAAGACTGATCTTCTGGCCCTTCTCAATGGTCCAGTTATTGCGGATGCAGTTGTTTAGCAGATGTAGCTCCAGTTGTTTAGCAGATGTACTGTGTCAAAAAAGGGAAACCAGACTCGTTCGTTGTCAAGAGGATGCTTGGCTGTGGCACTGCAATTACCTAGTGATTATAATAGAAATGGCCTTGCAGTCTCGGTTGTTCTCGGCCATGCCACTCAGCAACCCACCAGAAATTGAAACAGTTGGGCGAATCTGTACTTCATCTACCAAGAGAAACACATTCTTCTCTTGCAGTGTCTGGACTTTGTCAAATGTTTCCCTCAGCACCTGGTCCTTGTCAATAGAAGAAGTGATGTACTGCAGCTTGCGTTTGCATGGCAGCACCAAAAAGTCTCTGAGCTGTTCATAATTACACTTCGGGTATGATTGAAGAGCAAAACAATAATCATTCATGGAAAACTGCTTCTGTGATAAAAGTTCCAACAGACGTCAAAAATACCAACTTCTCCATCTCGGTGTCGACATAGGCTGACGTGTGAGCTTGAAGGGTGAAAACATTTTGGATCGTTTTGTCAAACGGGATGTCATACATAGTTCATTGCCAAGCGCACAGTTTCGTCGGACTGCATATACGATCTCAAACCATTGTTGGGATGAAGTATTTTAAACAGTGGTACAGTAATGCCGTTCTTGAACGAATTGAGTGTTAGTGGGGAACACAAAGTGGGCTTGTTTTCGACAATCCCAGACAGGCTGCACTTCCAGAAGTTGTCAGTCTTGAACAAACACACTAGCCTTTCTTTCGATCTTGAAATAATCAAGTTCTTGTACTGCTTCTGCAGGTTACGTTCAGGTTTGAAAGCATCATATGAAGTAATCTTCTCCTTCTGAAGGAAATACCTCAGTTGTTGATCTTCCACTTTCGCCGGGCGAGATGCAGGTTTTGGAGATGGCAAACATGAAGCAGGCACATTGAAGATACTGGGTGGGATTTCACTTGTTCACACAACCCCACACTTGTTCGGCCTTTTTAATACACATAATTAGCAATAAACTTTGTAGACAAACAGTATCCACTTAGAAATGCAGCAATGTACCTCGAAACAAACAACAATGTCCGATTCAAAGCGACCGACAGATTACGACAATGTTCGCACTGTGACAGATGGGGGTTAACTGAACTCATTGAACTGGCCTCCGCTACCGTAGTCAGCTACATGGCGGTGCACGTCCTGGTTATAGTAGTCCTTGACATTTGTTTACATTTGTACGGATATTTTCACATTTTTTAAGTTTTGAGATGTGAAAGAAAAGTGATACTACAGAAATATGAATACACTTCTTAACCCGTTCACTACCAAATTATTTTCATACTGATCAAAATATTGCGTAAATTACCATTTATTTTTACTAATCTCTATGAAATTTCGCCGTAATTTTCAAAGAAACATTCAGAAGATGTGACTAAAGGGAATGACTTTTAAAGTTTGTTTGGGACACATTAACCCAACGGTAGCGAAAGGGTTAATAATGTGTGAGTAAGTAAGTGGCAAGTGCTTAGGTGGAAAAACGTTCTCAGACATACATAGCTCCTGTGAGGTCTCACCTAAGCTTTCTTCGCCGTGCTTACTATGGCAAAACATAAGAACGGTTGCTGGAACGGGAGTGGGTGGGTCTAAGACAGATGCCAAGCTAGCAACAATTGCCCGCTGGTTTAGTTCGGTTCAGACCCGAAATGGGCCAATATGTAAGATTTGAACTTGAGTTTTTCTCTTGTGGAAAGCACCTCACTTATTAGAGCTGTATGGAATACTCCTGACCTCATGGTGGTGTAGGGGCTACATTTACAACAGAATACAATAAAATTACCATAGAACATACTAACGAAAACTCACTCGGGGCTTTGAAATAGTAAAGTTTTTTGTTCACCCCAAAAGTGGGGTAAAAAAAGAACATCGTTTTCATAAAGTAGGTTGGTTATGAATATGAGGAAGAAACGAAATAACAAAATTTAAGCTCCAATAGATTCAGCAGAGGCGTGTTCTTAAAATAGCATCCAAAATAAATAATCGTAAATTGTAATCTGTAGTATTGGACGCATAGAATATTGGAATGATAGCTATGATTTATTGATCATACACTTTTGATCAATAAAATTACTACAATTTTGTAAATATTTGCAACATACTTTTATCCAAAAAGTATTCCTCCAAAAAATATAAAGAAAGAAATTGAGGAACAGATTGAGAATACAGAGTAGAGAGGTAATTAGTAAAAGAAAGATATAATAGGATTTGTGTGGTACGAGTTGTGTTAGACGAAATACTCAAATGAGTGACGGAATGCTGCATTAATTTAACATTAATTAATTACAAATATGTACCTAAAGAAAATATTTCGCTTATCACCTAAAATGCGTATAATATCTACCACGTCAGAATTTATATGTATCACCAACGATTACCTCTTAAGTCATCACTGAAATAGCGAAGTTTCATTTGTTTCCCCATGTATATTATTTAACGTTCATGTATAACGTGATGTGAATGTTTATGTATACCCGTAGGTACTGCTGTTCTATCATCTATGATACTATGCATAGAATACCTACCACTTAAGTATTTTATGATAAGGCATTTTTAAAAACCAATGATGTTACATTTCTTATGTACCAACTTTATTGGAAATATACGTTTTTGTTTTTTTGTTTTTGTTTGTTGTTTGTGTTTTTTGGACGATGTTGAGATCCCTTAGAAATAATGGAAAATTGTTGCGTGCCCTGACTAGTATTCGGAAAAGCTTCTGTTCATTGAGAAAGACAAATTATGAAAGTTCAACTGGTAAATATTGTTGGACGAGTAAAAAATCATTTTGAAAGTTTGATATGCTAAACGGTTTGTTTGCTGAACTAACCGTATCACTTGTGGGATGGTCGATATTAAATCAATAAGTATACAATCACAAAAAAAAATATTTCATGTACGATAAAGTCCGGAAAGCTAGAGTATACAAAGAATATTCACTAGGTAAGAATTGAAGTCGAAAGTTGACAAGCAATCTTCACGAACAGAGGTGGGGCGAATTTTGCCTAGTTGACCATCGTTAAGGTACGGGGATGACGTAATGAATGTGCTTGCACGGTGAAAGTAAGTTAAGTTTATGAGAAAATGATGTTGGGATACATAAGCATTACAAGGCAATTATGTATATTGCAACTTGACTCATTGAAGACTGGGCTGAGTGTTGCTTGTCATTAATTGTTCGTAATCTCTGGAAATAACAGGCGGAAGACAAGGTCCTTGGACATTGAGGTTCTGGAGACCGTTTTAAAACAGTGATACGTATGGACACGATATAGAAGTATACACATATTCTTTTTGTTCAATAGATTTTGGACTAACTTTTCTAGCCCTTCTAAAAGAGCTATGATTTTATGTTGCGAAGCATACCTGACTAGTTTCTATAAATTATTTAGTTGAAGCCAGATACTGTCACTCCTTTGAAGGCACTTACGGAAGAATGTAGAAAGGAAATTTTGATTTACTTAGCCATAATGCTACGATACAGTGGCAGAGATCTAAAGAAACGTACTGGTTTCAAATATTTTTGGGCCTTATATAGTGTCAAATAAATTTTTGTAGAGCAACCACAATGTGTGTCGTTTGAACTCTTATGTAGTAGCAAAAATATTTCATATGTTTCATCTGCATTGTTGCTGGGAGTAGAAAAAACGGTTTGAAAGGTGGTCCCGAGTTGAGAAAAACAAGCGAAGAGCTGGGCAGCTGCTGGGAGCGTCGTATCTAATGTTTGAAAACATTAGGGCGGAGCGCTCGGCAAAGTTTAGAGGCTCTCCAGCACTGAGCATGAGAATTGAGTAAACCTAACGCCGAGCTCTGCAGAGTTCCTCTCGTTTCCTTTTGTCCACTTACTCAGCCAACACGTCTCTTGGAATTCCAAACAAATACAAAACTACAGCGATCTGCTCCGAAAACAACCTACGTAAATAAAGCGACTCGCCATTTCCAGTAAACAAAGCACTCCATTTAGTTTATCCCCTCAAGCTACTCATTCCACCCCAAACTAAATAAAATATAGAAGAACAGTAACATGAATGAGTTTTTAATACTGCTGGCTTTCGTGTCTATGGATAGCTAGAGAACTTGAATATCTTCATCGGTCACATAGCTTGTGACCCAAAAACGTTTTAAAATATTCGGCCACTACTTGGGTCTGAGAAAACGATTTGAATTTCCCCAGTGGCAACAAAGGCGGCTCTCCTGAAGCTTCTTGAGATGCCACTCCGATTGCTGCCTACCTCAAGCTAAGTGGCTCAATCATGCTCAGTTTGGAGCAATTCTTGGATGCTAAGCTCACTCCAAGCTGAATGTTAAGCAGATGCACGCTCGTCCCATGTATGGTCGAAAGAATCGGTTCCAGCTCTGTGTGCTACCCAAAGATCTTACTTGGGCCTGAGTTGGAGACAAACATGTTCTGAAACAAACTTCACGTACAATTTTCAGGCCACAACTAATTGAATTGATCTGAAGTGTGTTTTATATAGCGTGTTATAGTATAGCGTGTTTTATAGTGATCCGGTGCCGGAGATGATGTGAGTTGTAAGTTTTTACGACGGATTTGGTAAAATACTAACCTTGTACCTCAAAAGCTTCCTGAATGTAATCCAGGTAACCCTCTGATCGAGCTACATGTATTGCTTATGTTCAACTACGTACTTCACACGTACATGCATTTTACTTTCCCTACTGTAGACAAAATTCCTAAGTATCCACTGTTCAAGAAAGTATTTCTTCTAGCACGAAACAATAACAATATTTTTAAAAGTGAACTTCGGAACTTAAAATCTTTATAGCTTTAACAACTGTCATACAAATATTTAACATTTTGACTGATTTTTCAATTTCTCAAGAGCTGGAACTCTCTGTGTAATGGTAGAAACTGAGAACGTCCTCACGTATACCGGACGTAGGTAATATTTCAAACGGCTCACAAATCTTGATTATTTTACAGACGCAAATGCCTAACAACTATTTGCAGGTAGCCCCAATATGTAACTCAAAATAAACACCAGCTGCCACTCGAAATGTAATTTAGCTGAATTGCAAATTGTATTGCCATTTACGAGCAATGAGTTCAATACGAGTTTCATGCTTATTTAGATATTGACTGCAGCGATGACAGTGATGTTCATTATCAAAATCCGTTGATTTATTCTGTCAAGAAGACCTTGCCATAAGTTTGTGCAAGACACAACTGGAAATAATTTTTGAAAAACACGATTTTCTCCTAAAGCTGTCACTGAAGAAATGAAGAATTGTCTAATGAATCATCAATAACTTTCGAACGGTCAAGTAATGAACTAAAGACTGAGCAGGTATTCAGGATCAGATTTTAAGGTTCAAAGTCACGATAATTGACTTCATCCCTTGTCCCTATCTCCCATTTTCCTCCTCCCGTTTCCACGTCTCTACTTACGTATTGGTTGCTCTAATGATTCAATTCTGTACAAAAACTTTTCTTCAATTAATGGTTGAAAGCCTAACTACATAACTACTGAGTGTATGTGTAACAGAATGAAGTAGAAAATGAAGCATTTTACATCGTTCAAATGCATCTCCCGAAATAAAGAAGCTAACTACATGCATCTTGATAAAAACGTTGTGTATCATACTAACCTATGTTTCATACATATTACCGATTTTGATATTGAATTCTCTTTGGAAAAGTTATTCTTCAGCCTCCCCCAGATGACGTGAAGACATGTGGTTGTACACTTATACTCAACCGCATACATTGGGCAACTAGTATTTCTCGAGGTTGAATGTAGCTAAAGTAGGCCTCTATCAGTGTATTTTTGATGGTAAATTGTTAATCTTTTTTTCGTGCTGTGTAACTACGAATTGCATTAGCGCTTTCGTTCTACACATTTTCTTAGTACATTTTTCGTTCGCTCGTAAATTCAATCCATCAGACACTTACCTAATTGTAACGCAGCGAGCTAAATCGGAAACTTTCACGATTTTGCTCTGGCTGAATACATTTTATTTAGCTTTTTTGAAGTGGAAAACAGCCAGAAGGAGGATGGGCGTCATCTTCGACTAATTCCGAGCAATTTTTGAATATGTCGAAACAGACAAAACATTCGACCGGCTTAGGCATTTGTCACCGATAGTGTTTGAATAAAAACAGACTCTGAAGCTGATTTCTCGGTTTTCAAGCAAAATTTGGCACAAATTAGTTGTTTTGTTTTTTTCATTCATTTACGAAGAAATCAATAATCTGTTGAGAAACGAATGCACGTCTTCAGTCACCAGGATGCCGTTCTCTACTGTACACAGATATCGATGTGATCTTTTCACGATGTTTGGAAGACTAAACAAGCTTCCTCTTCTACCCCTGCGGCAAACCTAGTCCCTTCTATTGAGCTGTGTCAGCACCAATCAGTCTTGAAATTTTCCAATCAAACTTTATAATTTTTTACTGTAGCAATATACCAGCCCATCTGTTTTGACATTCAACGGTTGAAGAGAACACTTACAAATTTCATGCAGTGGTATCGTCTATATCGAGAGAACTTACCCTTGTGCCATAAACTGAGACAAAATTATTTAAAAACTATCACCATATCAGTAGATCCCTGCATCTGTAATCAATAACCAGAAATATAATATGTCTTTTATACAAGTACTATTTTTTTCTGCTCACACTGCTTAGTAATACGAAATAGAAAAGGATATAAATTTTAAATACCTTCCTCAAATCGATCGTACAATGTTTGACTTTCTATGTCAGTTAAATATATTTCAACCTACTATTCTACCCCGTCAACAATGTTTTCCCACGTTTTATTTGAACTGTTATCACCGTTGCCACTATCGCTAGTGAGACAATAATTCGAAAGTTTTCGCTGTAAATCTTCCTGTTAATTGAGTACAAACGATCTGAGTAAATTAAAGTCAAACACAATACGCATTTATTAGTCGTACTAGACAGTTCCCGTGGAAATTCCACGATTTAGATTCGACTAATTTGAAATTATTACAAAGATGAACGTATTAAAGATTTACGACGAATTGTTATATTTTGAATGTATTGTTTTTATTATTGTATACAGAACTACCTTTTTGGATCTTATCTCATGATAACATGGCCCAGATAGTACCCGTTGAAATTTTTTGGTTTGAAAGTGATGAAATTAAGAATTTATGAAATAAAATGCATTTTTCAGTTTTACCCGTGGTACCATCAAAATCAGAATATTTTTCTTGAATATATACAGAACTTTCATTTTGTATCTTACCTAACGATAACATGGCCGTGTAAGAAAAGAAAATTAATAATGGAACAAATGGCATGTTTTATAGTGATCCAGTGCCTTTAGTATCCAGAATACAATGCTTGTAATACATGCATACCCGTTCTGATTTCAGTTCAATAATTTTTCTTCAGAAATAGATAGGAAGTAATGGGATGAACACACACAGATACAAGATGGAGATATACAGTATGTCCTACAAAAATCCTAACCCGTATGTTCCGTATCAGTAATACCATCATAAGAATACCATAAGCATTTAATTTCTAGCAAAATTTTCCCTCAAATTTAATCTATAGAAAAGAGCATCCAATAAGTCGAATGATGGTATTACTGATGCGGGAGAATAAATACTCGGTTCGGGTTTTTGTGGGACATACTGTATAGTTGATTATACAGGGTGGTCCATAAGTAAGGTACCTTTTTAAAACTATTATAGCTATAAAAATACAAATGGTAAAGAGATTTGATTAATTCAGAATGAATGAGAAGATTTCAAAGTTTTCTACCAGCGTATCAAGTCTACCGACAATCACAACATATTCCCAAAAAATTCATAAAATCCACCCCACAAAATGAATCGCCACGCAGTGGAACAACGAGCAAAAATAGTGGAATTTTACTTCCGATGTAATTGTTCGGTTACAGCAGTTCAGAGGAATTACAGGAATATCGATGGTATTGAAAAAAGTCCTTCGAAGAAGTGCATAAAAAACTGGTATTGAAATTTAGAGAAACTGGGACAACAGCAGAGACAACGTTGTGGCAGGCCACGGACCATTTGAACTGGTGCTTCAATTCAGCTTGTTGCAACGAGCGTTGCTGATCGTCCGGCTCGATCTTCAGACCTAAGTGTTCCTGATTTCTCTCTCTGTTGATTCTTAAAGGTAAATGTTTACATTGAAATGCCTGATACTTTACAGCAATTGAAACTAAACATCATTCAAGAGATCAATAACATTTCACCAGAGACATTAAGGAAAGTAATGAACAGCACCGTTGAAAGAGCACGCCATTGTTTGACTAATAATGGCGGTCATTCAAAAGATATTGAATTCCATAGTTAAACGTATTTTATTGTTTCATTTATAAACTAGTGTACCCGTGCCATCAAATCTAGTGTATACAGTATTTTTGAGCTGGAATAGAAGTAGTTATAGCCATTCGTGTCATGTCCTAGATACAGAAATTCAGCATTACTGAAAACAATTGCGAGCTTGTGTATGTAAAGGGTGTGGTAAAAGTCACATGATATATTTAGAATTATTTTATGCAAAAACTACTTGAGATAGAAACTTCATGTAAATTGCAAGTGAAAGAAAAAATTTTGAAGTTTTTTTACATGTACTCGTGATACGGTTCTAATCAATATAACTACAGTTATCTACAGCAAGAAATATGCCCCTCAAGATGGTCACATCCAAAGAACAACGTACAATAATTGCGGAAACTTACTTCACTTTTAATGGATCCATTGTGACAGTGCAACGAAATTATAGGCAAACATTCAATGTTAGGAGTGGTCCTTCATATGACTGCATTATCAATATTGTTAAGCGATTTCGCGAATTTGGCACTGTAAGCGATAGAAAACGCTCTGGAAGACCAAGATCAGCTCTATCTGAAATCACTATTCAGAATGTCTATGACGATGTTCAAGAAAATCCAAGAACGTCTTTAAGGAGACGTGCAAACCAGCTACAAATTTTCGTCAGGTCATTGAGTCGAATCATGAAACAGATGAAATTTCATCCCACTTCACTTCGAAATACATCTTCACTCACAAAAGGTTACTGTCTGGTGCGGTATGACAAGTGAAAGGATTATTGGTCCCTATTTTTTTGAAAATCAGAATGGAGAAACTGCGACTGTAACTGGAGCTGCATATCGAAAATTCATTGAAGAATATTTAAGACCTCAAATTCAAGATGGGAATATGTGGTTTCAACAAGATGGTGCAACAGCCCATACAGCAAAGGAATCAATTGAACTTTTGAAGACAATTTTCCCAAATCGATTAATTTCACGTTTTGGTGACATTCCTTGGGCTCCTAGATCTTGTGATTTGACCCCTTTGGATTTATTTTTATGGGGGTACTTAAAGTCAAAAGTATACATTAATAGGCCTCGTACTTTGGAACATATGAAAGAGAACATTTCTCAAGAGATTCGCAACATTCCTCCCGAGATGCTAAGAAAAGTGATGGATTCTGTTACGAAAAGAATGCGCATGTGCATAAACCAACATGGTGAATATTTAGATGATATCCTATTTAAATAAAAACTCCAAAACCCTTTCTTTCGTTTGCAATTCACCCGAAGTTTCTATCTCAAGTAGTTTTTGCATAAATTAATTCTAAATATATCATGTGACTTTTGCCACACCCTTTATATTGTAATATGCAATACCCCGCCGAACTCTGTATCCACGGTACGGACTCGAGTATATAAGGCTCTAGATCTTTCTAATTTTTTTGAGTGACATTATAGTGCACTTGTACAGCGAAAATGATTGTATTAATATACCAGTAAACTGAAACCAAGACCGCCAGTGCTAATTTCTTCCTATCTATTCTTAAGAGCGTGACATGAAACATAAATGAATAAATAAATATATAAATAAATAAATATATAAACACACGACGGTCATTCTTAGTATTAGATTAGATTTATATTAAACTTTGAAGTTTCTACTTTCATTTTGAATCAACTAAATCTTTTTACCATTTTTAGTTTTATAGCTATAATAATTTAAAAAGGTACCATACTTATGGGCAATCCTGGGTATGTAAATTATCTAATTAACAAACCAGAAAGAAATCAAAACACTTAGTCACATAGTAACAGACGCAAATTAGAAAATGGTCCACATGGTATGAAAGACATCAACCTGAGTCAGGAATAATAAAATACCACAATATTATAAACTAAGACATTCACATTATCTTCTCAAGTCATTGTACTTTTGATATCAGAAGAGTTGCTTCGTTCTTGTCCAGTTATGAATTCCAGCCATCTGATGTCTCAGCGAGGTTCTTCTTACGAAGATTCTGCTACATCTCTTCAGGTTGACCTAGCTGGCTAGAAGAGAATATTCGGACCTCACACTCCACAAATATTTAATGCAAACGATTCTGGGAATAGTCGTTCTGTCGCCGACTTTGAAGAGAAATTATGTGCTTAGAGTCCCGGAGACGACTGCGTTAATACGTACAACAAAGATAAATGAAAGTCTCATGAATTTCGGTTGCAATTGGAAGGAGCCAGGGGAGATGCGTTTGTACGTTTCCATGTTAAAAAATGTTGATCGTTTAATATTTTTTGCAGTCCTATTGTTGCTCTTTATCATAAATTCACCTCAGTCCCTCCCAAAGAATGTTCTTACTCTTGGTTTCGTACGGACAATTAATTATGTAGCCCTCGAATAAATAGAAGATACTCGCACATTGCAGCGGCAGCGAGAAGAGCTATAGAATCTGTGACAGTCTCTTAAGGCCGCAAAGCTCCCTAAGCAGGCGCTAGACCCTGTTCAGATCTCTTTAGTGTCACACTTGTCACACTTCCTCGAAAGAAAAGTAGCTCAATGGGATGGAAACGTATCGTATCCTCTGGGACAGACGAGAAACTCCAAAGATGGTGTAGGCGAATCTTGCTTTCCTTAACAAATAATTTACAGAAGGACATCAAGATAGTATGATCATTTGCAGATATTTATGCTTCTACAGTACAATCAAAAGAAAGTTAAAAAGGGATGTATTATGAAAACAATGTTGAAAAACGTGTTTTTGCAATGATTGTTAGGATTCCGACTGAAAAATTGTCTCGGAAGCAGTTGCCTAGAAAAAACAGACGTTCTACGTTGAGACAAAAATATTACAATTGAGTCACATTTGCTTCAGAAATTACTAGGGGAATATTTATATTGTTTAAACCTTTGCTGAGACAGACTTTTGACTGACATAAGTGAGTGTTATTGAACGTAGATGATGTTGCAGTGTGTGGAATATTTACTATCATGGTCTGCCAGCTCTGCCAGTTCTAGTACATCAAATGAGCTTCATGAATGATTTGAGTGCTCGAAATCCTTTATTTTTTGCATACCTTTCTTGCAGATCTAATTACAAAAATTTCTACATTGCAAAAAAAGGATAATTTAAAACTGGAAAGAGCATTTTTTCATCATTTAGTACTGGAAAAATAACTAACAGTCCTGGACACATATGCTTCTAAAGAATGAGTTCACAGGTACTTTTAGATATTACGATGATGGCTTGAGTTCGCTAGTGTGACCGCATTGAACGACACACATTTTTACCTTTCCGTTTACTGATGTCGATGAGCGAGGTAGTGAATGTCCACACACAAACCCTCCTTTAATCGTGTGCAGGCGCAGATGGCAGAATCAATGTGAGATGTGTCCTGGAGCCGAGCTGGCAAGGAAGCCCTACGTGGCGCTCGTAAAACCGGCCAGATTCGAGGTGGAGACGAGGCTGCTCCCAGCACCCACATTTGTAAGCCATACCGCCAACGCGATAAGTCACTCTATTTTACTGTCCCCCGACTAGAAAGGATCCTGGACTTCGGTGGGACAGTTATGGTTATATAAGATCATTTTATTAGGTGTTTGCATACATAAAAGCACCAAATACCGCTTCTACGAGTCTGCCCTTTGACTCGCGCTGCTGAGATCGGCCCAGCTTGTCGTATGAGACTGGCGACGAGAAGCTATTTTGTGATAGAAATATTTGCAGCAAGACTTATTACGATTTTTTCAAAGCTTTTAGAAACTTCAAGTTACTACACAAAGTACACTGATGAGCGACGTCCTTAAAATTCAGTTAGAGTACAATGATAAATTATGCAAAAAAAAACTAAATAAAAATAAATTTTCCCAGTTCGTCGTTAGTCTTTATGTTCACAATCTTAAAAATCTGCCAACAGTCGCTGTTACTTTCACAATACTGAAAAGAATCACAGGAGTTTTTGTTGAATGTAGTCCTTTCTTATAAGAAATAAAATTGACCAACAGCATTACAATTCCAAAAGGAATTATTATCTTCCTCCCCGGACAAAATATATATCTTTTTCGATATCGATTTATTACTTACGTAAGACAATCGAAGACATTATTTGTCGATAATTTTCAAATGGAGTTTTAAAATAATTTTGCATACTGGAGATCATGAAAAAGAAAAATCTAGAACACTTATCTTGAATACTTCGAGCCTTGACTCATATGCAATGAGATTCTGACATCAGTAGGGGAGAAATGAGCTCATTATATTCAAGACGGATCATTAAAATGTACTACAAGCGAATATAAATGCTAAAAAGTTATGCTAAAAAGTTTAAAACATATCGAAACACCCGACCCTCGGCATTTCAAATATGACGGATTATTACTTTTTTATAAGGAAAGACTTTCCCAATCAGAGTTTGTTGTAGTCGAGTCCAAAATTTTTAATACAACAATTGTGATCATTTTTACAAAGGAACTTTTAGTGTATTGCTGTTTTGTTCTTGAATGTAAGTGACCTAATGAACCGAATAATTTGACTGCGTCCAGTTTAGCAAGTCCAGTTCACAAGGTACACAATTAAACGTTATCTGTGAAGGAAGACTGCAAAAAAATCAGTAAAAAACACTCACAACGGAACGGAGATGTACCTTATGGTACTCTTCTTTACCATCGTATCACAATTTCCGGAAAAACAATAACCTTTTCGGTATAAATTTTCACTATTTTCAGACTAATGAATGGAAAAAGGGGAATTCAACAAATAACCTGAATGTTGGACGGTTCCGTAATGATAAATTTTGGCCAGAAAATTTTACTTCTGGTTTAGACGTAAAAGAATATTACTTGGATAATCATTAGCTGAGAACTATGAATGGTAAATGCTGTTCTTTATGAAAATGACGGTATACTTAGTAGGGTATGCAATCACCAAATTGGGAAGTACTTACACCATGAAAATTATATCTACTGGGGGTTTCTAACACTTGTGTGAGTGCTACCGGCCTGGCCGAAAAAAACTGAAGAAATCCTCAATCTAAATTCTGCCCTAGGTATCTCATGAACTCCTCGACCAAAGTGAGCAAAATTTTCAGGCAATAAAAATGCCAATCTAATCTTCAATTTTATTCAATGCAGCCACCATCCGCAGGAATGATAGCCTCGAGACGGTGCATGAAGGTTTCGCAGGTCGTGACAACGTAGTCCGTGTTCATGGTCATCTACTCCCAGTAGACAGATGCTTTAAGGGCGGTAATGTTTGGGTTTTGAACGCAGCAGGCCTTGGCCTCAATGTATCTCTCTGTGTGGACTGTTCAAGTCTTTTCATCTGAAAAGATGATAGCACGACCAGGTGGAGCGGACTTGAGATCATTCATGAGCCTCTGGCAACGTTCAAAAGGTTTAACGCGAATATCTGGTGTGAACAGTGGCCTCTTAACAATGACAAGGGACTTACCTCCCAGCTTTGCGACTGCTCGTCGAACTATAGCCGCTCCAACCCCGAGCCTCCTGGCGTGTTCGCGCATGGACATCAAGGGACTGCGTTGAATGGCATCTCGCAAGCTGTCTCGAACCATAACACTTTTTCGACCACTGCCAGCACATCTGATTGCGTAGACGGTTGTATGAGACACCCCAACCAGATTTGCAACCTCACTGACTTTGATTTCCGTACGAAAATGTGCAGACCCTTTCACTCGTTTATCTCGCTGGAAAGCCATTTTACAGTACACAACAACAAAATTTTATCTTGAGGGTCAAATTAACTGGCTTTCGGATGATATGCGGCAAGACAGGATAAGAGTAGCCAAACAATCAAGATTTTTAATTAGAGGTGTGTTTAGTTTTTTTCGGCCCACTCGGTATATCGAACAAATTTTACGAAGGTTCCAGGAAATGCCAGTCACAATGAGTTGACGGGTTAGTATTCTACTTTCACATTACATCATAACACTATTTAAAAATTCTGGTGACAAAAAGGTAGGTATTAATAAATTTGCACTTTTGAACTCGCGCTCGTTAAATTTTAATCTTCGTATTTTTGAGTCCTTTTAGATTTGGAATGAGTTTCCACAATTTGAATGCAGGTAGCATGTCTACTAAAACATAATCATAGGTCACAGATACTCAATTTTTTCTACCGCTTAACCTTTTTTTATATTAAAATAGTATTCCCAGATTTTCCTCTTTTTTAATAAAATAAGCTATTTTATTCTCCAGTACTTGCGAAGTCAATATGATATAACATAAACATCAACACGAAACCAATATATCGAGTGAAAGCCAAAGATGTTTCAGCGCTTGTGCATAAACCCCATAGTATCGACATCCAGTCAAGTAATTGGGCCTTATTTGACACCGAGATTCTGCTAATTTTCTGCAATACAGCGCTATAGTGCGATTATCTCTCCTCCAACTCGTCTTTTGTGAAAGGAGAAGTAGAGTGGGGGAAAAGCCCTGATCGCGGCTGCACCAGTTGATTAATAGCCCACAGTCATTCCTTATTCAAGGTTTATTGAACACAATCATACGTTCTTTAGAGACTCCTCTGTCCAGTGCTAAAATGAGAGTCACTGTGCATTGAAGTCTGAACTCGTTTCTAGCGCTCCTCATAAATGTATCCACTCCTCCATTACTCATTGCTCTATCCTTATACTTCCAATTTCCCTTTCATGTCCAAAGACTGGCTACTGAATTGCTTCGATGAACGACCTATTTTATCCTATGGGATAATTGACCATATCTGTCCACATCTCCACATTTATCACTCAATCAATTTGTGGTACTCGTAGCTTACAGGGTGTCCGATGAAGATTTACCTTCTTTTATAATTGGTCCCAAAAATTAGTGTCCACAAATACTCAAATTACGCAGAGCGCTCTGTAACTGTCGGATACACACTTGTCTTTTGTTTCGTTCGTTTGCAAACAGTACTTCAATGAAAATGGAGTCCAAGGCAAAACGTGATAAAATTGTTGTCTTGAAAACTGCTGAAATAAACAACCGTGACATAACAAATGCAGTTGCATGTTTCTCGTTAAACTGTATTCAATGTATGGTAACGATATACATAGACTGATACAACATCCAGAAAGTCTGCTCCTGGTCGAAAGTGTTCTATCCGTACCAAAACAAGTTGTAAAGAGACTGAACTGAGTAAAGGAAGTGAAGCGAAATACTCTTAGTACCATAAGGAAAGCTGCAAAACAACTCGGGTTTTTAAGACTTACCTTGCACAGTATATTTTAAATTGATTCAAGGCTTAGTATATGTTAAGAAAATCTAGATGGTTACTTTCAGCAGATTCCAAACGGACACGACATGACATGACAGGAGCAAAAGGATGTTGACGGAGATCCAACTCGTCGTAGATCAAGTCTTCGTCTCGTTCAAGGAGATATTCATAGTGGAGGCAGTTACAAACGTATAGTTATAGACTGTATGCACGTAAGGTGAGGGATTGGCCTCGAGGTATTCGTATCCATTTCTCATCGTATGAAGCCAGCTGAAATGATAGTGTGGGCTGCAGTCTTTTCTGATGGATCGAAGTCCCCTTCGGTCTTCATCGAAGAGGGTGGCATGGTGAACATACAGGTTTACAACAAACTTTCGACAGAAAAAGTGTTACCCTGGAGCACTGAAGGTTTTGGAAACTGTCATATCTTCGCTCAAGACATTACACTTTCCCTCATATAAAATTTGACCGTGTTGTGGTGCAAAAATCATTTCAGCCGGTTTGGGGATAAAAATATGCATCATCCTTCAAGTCTAGACATCAACTGAATAAACTTTGCTATATGGTCTATCTTAGAGAGTGATGTCTTGATTGAAACCTAGTAAACTGGGCTGCTCTGAAAAATTTCCTTCATGCTTCATGGTTTGCTTTGAAAGAAGAGTCATAGTGCTGATGTAGCTATCAACTAAATTTACCAGTCACAATATTCATGAGAATGTATGACATCATAACTCAAACCATGGTTTCTTTTAAATTCAATGTAGTCTAATTGGACAGAAATTATCCTTAATGTTGTTTTAAAAATTGGATTCTTTAGAATCATGGTTTCAAACACTTTGATGATGCATAAATTTTTGCAGTTATGGTAGAATTCTCAAACTGAGACATACTGTGTCACACTGATCAATATTGCAGATAGTGGATGTAACTAACCTGATATCAATACTTCAACATATTAATTCTGTCCCTCCTGATAATATCAGTTGAACTTCAAAAAGAAATAGTGTTTTCCATAAATGACTCAACGTTCATACAATAGGTTCTTACATCATTTTGCGTCACTTTCATAGTTACTGTCTTGGAGAAAGACACACGTCAGGATTGGAGGGATGTTCGTTGAGTGCGACCATGGTAGATTGGTATATGCTTGGAAATTCTGACTAGTATCATCCAGACGAAACACGAATTACCCAGCGTAGTCAAATTAAATTAAATTTCATTAATACATTAAATTTAGTCAATGCATCACTGTATAAAGACCAAGTATTAGCAAACTGATCAGAGTCCTAATGCAAGAATTTCGCATTGAAAGGACACATTTAATGTTTTCCATTCCTTCAATTAAATATTACCAGAAATATCACATAAATGAGTTGGAGAGGAAAAGCTATCTGGTTTTTCTTAGTAGCTTTGCAAACTTTCAGTTATTTCTGCAACAAAAGTCTGATATGATTATAATTTTATGTAAGGATAATATCCTTCATTCTGTTCAAAATTAGGAAAATAGCTACAGATTCTCTAAATATACTCACAGACATAAAGATATTCGTTCTGAATGTATGTAAGGATATCTTGCTGGTCTCAAAAGGAGAGCAATTCAAGCATTTTTTTCTGTCTCAGGTATGAAGTGCGCGTTCTTATCCCGCAAATCATTCCCCCAGAGTAGATAATTTGAATACGATTTGAGCCTCGAAAGAGCTCACGCGCTTCTGAAGAAATTATTAGAGTGACTCTGGACCGACAAAAACATTGTCAAACGAAGTTGGGAGACTGGGAGGGAAACCGAACGAAAAAGTGTCGCTTTCTGGATATTTTTAAGAATTAAGTTTCCCTCTGGTTCATAAATTAGGCCCGGCATCCGGCGTTCCCTATTCTAGCTGCGCCGGCAGCTGACGGGTGCAGTTTTGAAGCGGACTGAGCTCTGCGAGACTACCGGACCGTGCTAAGCAAGAGCAGTAACACACGAGAGAAAGAAATTGAAGAAACTTTATTTCATATAGGTATACATGAACTACACAATGGTTTTTAAATTCTTAATGCTAACATCTCAAGACTAGTAGTCATGCTTCCAGCAACTATGTCACTCCGTCTTGTGATTTGGGGTATAGGCTCGTAGGAATGCGCTGCGATGATATGGAAGTTTGAGGAAATAATCAGTCAAAGTCAAGTCAGTTAGTCAACCTTCCTGGTCTCTGCATCACAAGCAGAGATAAATTTGAAGGCCACTTGGGGAAGCGAACTCTCAAAACCAGAAACCTGGCAACACAAGCACAGATAGTAACCACTATGTTACAGTGGCAGCATTGTAGAGCGAAGGCTCCAAACCGACCTGTGCAAAGGCACCAGTCCGAACTGCACAAGAACACAGACACAGGAGTACGAACGATCCAAACCGAGCACTGAGAAAGCAGAAGAAAATGTAGTTCACGGGCTCAAAGCCTCACTGCACAAGGGCACAAAATCGCATAATGCAAGGGTATCATATTTCACGCTTCGGGACAGAGTTCAAAGTTCTAGACTGAGTTGTGCAAGGGCACCAGAATGAGTTGTGTAAGGGCACCAGAATGAGTTATATGAGGGAACCAGAATGAGTTGTGCGAGGGCACCAGAATGAGTTGTGTAAGGGCACCAGAATGAGTTATATGAGGGAACCAGAATGAGTTGTGCGAGGGCATCAGAATGAATTGTGTGAGGGCACAAGAATGAGTTGTGTGAGGGAACCAAACTGCTGCGCAGGGGTACTAGGCGAACAGAGAAAGTCCCGAACGATGCTCGACACCGAACCGTGCAAAACGCTTCTCCACGAGTACTAGTTTCTAAATTACTGCAATATGAGTACAAGCTTCAAATCAAATGTCATTACAAAATACATTCAATGCAGATTTAGAAAATTTCGACGATGAACTGTGATGAATGGGATAAGCAAAAAAAGGTTATTATTTTTCGGATTTGTTCTCGACTATAGCATCATCCGCTTCAAAGCTGAGCTGTGCAATTCTGCTTCGTCAAATGACAAAGCCTTGATTTTAGGCTCCTCTGCTCATACTGGAGACCTGAAAATCTTAGGCACAATAGGTTCCACAGGGAAACGATGTGTATGTAGAATAATAACTTGTTTACATTTCAGGCCCTCAACGGACAGTGTGACTCCATGCATAGGTTCAAGTTCATTTTACGATGACAAATTACAAATTGTTAATTCATTAATTACTCATTGGGTATTGAGAATAATTTTCTTAAAACGTTTGCGGGAACTTGCTTCCAAAATGTTTCAGATGCCTTATTTCTGCTGTCATTTTCTGAACTATCAAGCTTGGATCTCAGTGATCTGTTTGCCTGTTTACATATTCTCTTCTGTTCATTTTTTAAAGAGCTAACGTGTTTTAACTGCCTTTACATTTGTTTGCAAAGTTACAAACATAAAATAAAAATATTGATTTCTGTCTACAATATGCTACGATCTAGTTTGTATCAATATTTTTTAGCTGATATTAGGGATTCGCAAATGTCAATTTTCTTCCATGTCGGAAAATATTGATTTCCGACACGTTTCCTGGTTCAAAAATGTTAAGGAGACAACCGGCTGTTCCTATGAAAATCCCTTGTTTTGTGATTGTAAAAACTCGTTGTTATACGTTCTATCAAAGCATAAGACAACCTCTAGACAACGAACAAGAACGCTTTACGTTCGTGACAGAGAGTTGTAAATTGTAAATTGTGAAAAGCCTAATTTTTTCATTAAAAATAATATGATTAATAATGAACTAGTTTCACAACTGAATCATTATGATTCAATGTTGCTCTTCAAATTGTCATTTTGACGAGTTGACAACACTTGTCACTGGAAACGAGCTTGCTCTGTTTGAGGTTCCAATACAATAGGAAGATAGGTTAAATAAGTTAGATAAGTTAGACAGGTCTGAAGTAAATTATATTTTAATCAAACTACAGTACGTGTTAAGATGTTTGCTCGTCGTGTCTGAGGAGTTCAATAGACAGCGCTGATAGTAGTTCGTAGTTCAGAGGGTTTCCTTTGTTCAGGAGTCCCGTTTTCGAAATGGCTCTCATCTTTGGAATACCTTTCTTTGAAGGATTCAGTACATTGCATAATCGATACTTTAACATTTAATTCATTGCACTCCTGCATAAGGAACACTTCTTTACTCATGGTTATTTGGGTAGTCTGTTTTGACATATATACGATTTAGATTGTATGACCGTAGCTGATCATACATTCTTGGCTTTCATTTTCATCTTATTGCACGAAAATTAAGTTTCCTCGATTTCCTCGAGCGGTACATATATGTCCCAGTAAAAATTAAATTAAAGTAACCTTAAATAGTGCTGACGATGAGGCAAAACTAATCATATCGCTCGCCCTAATTTATACAGTGCACTCGCATGTGGTCAGAGCGGCTCCTTCTTATTTGATGAAAATTTGACCAAACTCAAATAGTATGACTGAAAATATTTGAATAAATAAAAAATTCTTGAGGGATGTAATTTACTTACACTCCATTTTTTATACATACTATCAATTATCCCTGTGGGTAAACTATAGTCTGCTTCTTTCCCTTTTACAAGCACTGTTCCGACTCCGCTCCACGAAACCTCCACATTCCTGCCACTGCTGACGACAGTGCTGCCCCTTCGCACCCAGGTTGCCCTATCCGATTATCCAGCGAGGCTATGAAGCGTGGCGATGTTTGTTATTGTGTCGGGCGTCGTAGCACCGATGACACTTTTCGAGACGCCCGATATGGGCTACGACAGCGGCGGGGCCGGGCGTTAATGAGGGAGAGGGAAACCACGAGCAGCAAAATGAAACGACGGTCTCCGACAAACTGAAGCTAAAGGCGTATGGCCAGTTATGAACTAACAATGAATTTAGCATCCGTTTTCGAAAGAAATAATTCACACGACAGGAGAACTCAACGGTATTTACTGCATAAGTGTAGAAAATATTCCTATTATAAACATGAATTAAAAACAAAATTAATGGAAACAGCAAGGATTTTTGTCACAAATGCGTTGTAAGGTTTTATTCAGAAATAATGTTACGTGACCGCACCACTTAACTGTAGCACAAAGCATTGGTAATCCAGTGAAGAAGTATAGAAAAGTGAAGGCGACGATTACTCAGCACTGCAAAGAATAATACTGAAGGAAGAGATCATTATGCCCATCAGCTGACGTAGCTGTATTCAACTTAATAAATGAACAAGGAAAGGTGTGGCTCAAGTGTTATAAATTTTAATTAACGAAACTCTTGAAATTCGCTGAAACCGTATGAGAGGAGAAGTAGTTATCAGCAGTAACTCGTCAGAATAAAATGCTGTTATATGTACCTCGTTCTATTTTTAAATATATTGGGTCAAAATCCCAAGCTGATAGAAGGCATGTTCTGAAGGAGTATTTGGCGGCTCTCCAGAGCGCGGCTCACCAGAACCAGTTTTAGTGACACAGTGCAACAGTCATGGGGAACATTCGTCGACTCCACGGAGTCCTAACATTAATTTATTTTTACTCCTAGTCGTACTACAAATTATCGGTCCAAACATTTGAAAAATATGAGATGTATGTAAGGTAGTGTGTTTTTCGATTAATTTAGCAAATAAAATTCCTCAAAAAATTAGAGAAACAGTGAACTACAAACTCAATTTTGTAAAGCTAATATGTGTAGGAGATTTGAATCTCAGCTCTATTATTTGGAGTATGCTGCGTAAGTTCCTTATGGAATAGAATAGAATAGAATAGAATAGAATAAAATAGAATAGAATAGACGAGACTAGAATAGAATAGAATAGAATAGAATAGAATATGGCAAAAGCAACCGAGTCGTTTAGTTCATTTTTGGATAGCTACCCAAGTTCCATGCCGTCTAAAATTATACTGGAGTTTTTGTCATGCCTTAAATCAGTGCTTTATAGTATTCTTTGCAATCGATTCGAAAAGGTAGTAGTTAGAAAGTTCCACTTTGGAAAATGTATCATGTGCGATAAAAGTTTTCAACGAAACTCTTCATTTTACGTTCTGTCATCAGAGTGATTGGAGATTGAATATATACAGTCAAGCATGTGGAATGACAGTAATGGAAATACATTGGAGTACAAAACTATACATTGAAAAATCGAGCTGTATCACCATTTATGAATCATCTGTTAAATCGTCTCATTTCTATCTGAAAACTTTGTGAATGTTTCAAGCATCTCATAGTGAGTTAACGTCTGCCAATCTCACTAAACACAGATTTATGGTTTGTAGATCAATCTCGACAATTGTACAAAGTGTTAATAACTAGTCAGGACTCAGACATCCTTTCTTTTGATTAATTTTCACATAGAGATGCTACTTCTCATTCTCGGTAACAACGCTGTAGAAAATTCTTTTGTTTACATGTACGAGCAGCTTAATGTCAAGCATGTGGAATGACAGTAATGGAAGTACATTGGAGTTTGTTTTTTATGTCATTGAGTGTTGTGCTAAGGAACCGACCGAGTTTTGAACCTTTCTTCCGATCGTTTATGGCGAACATCAGTGATATGAGAAAGGAAATCCCTCTTAGTTAATTCTTTTGTAGTCTGATGGATTTACTCTTCAATCAAAAGTATTGTTTGTTATCAAGCTGTGCAAGGAGACTAGAACTTAGATGGTCTTCGAGGTTGAAGTTTCTCTTCTTGAAACAGGAAAACTGTTTGTATGCTTTCCTGCTGGTGACGAAGTAGTCTCCATACACAAGAAAAAGATATCCTTAGCATCTTTTAAGAATTTCTAAGTAAGTTTAAACGCAGAAGGGAAAATCTCAAAAATAATTTTTTAGTACATGTTATCATTACGGAATGCAGAGTTCAGAATTGAACAGCAATGACGACCCTCTATTTAATTTCATTTAAAGCTCTCCATGCCACTGAACATGGCACATTTTCAATTGTCTAAATTTTTGAAATATCGTTTCTGTTATCACTAATTTAGGTTATTCACATTGACTCTTTAAACACTTCTATCCATCGAAAACACAAATTTTCCACTACCCCTTAAATCAACACTTTATGTCCTTCTGTAGCGTACTTTTCCCAAGTCAGATGCCTTGCCACGGGCGAAAATTGAACGGACCCTCGTCTATTCTGTAACGTACTGTAAAAGTCCTAATACCTTGCAATGAAATTTTAACTACATCTATGAATATTAAAAATCCATTGAAGATTTTGTTCCAAGCCTACATAAATGAGTAAGAGGTGTTCATTTTAATTGCTCCATCTGTAATAATTTGAAATCGATTCATTCATTGAAGGTATAAACTATGATGCAATATTTTAAATAATTCGTCGTGAAATGTACGAATGAGATTTCCGTATAATGATCTCGACCATAGAAAAAAACTGCAAAAAATTTCTAAAGCAAAAATTGGTGTTAAGACTTGCATTAATAACTGATGAACATATTGCATGTTTTGTGAACCTATTTAGTAAAGAGTCCCACAAAGTTGCATGTGAATGTAATATATTGTACTTTTACTTTGAATATAATGTATTCCTGCGCTACAAGGTAGTCATCTCAGGTCTGATACATGATGGTGATAAGTGTTTTATCAATCAAAAGAATGAACTCACATACCATTGGCATAAATTGTTTGTTCTCGCTCAGAAAATGTTTAGTTGAATTATGTTTCTCGATAATTTAATAAACGAATTTGTGTTAGAAGCTATGTTTAATAAATATTTGATTTCTTCATTTCTTAATTTAAAGTTGTAAGTATTCAATTCTGCGACATTACTGCTGTGGAACAGAGAGAAGTTTTCCAATTCTGGAGGAGAATCAGCTGATATACTATTGATTTCCATTGAAAAGGATGCCTAAAATAACTAGCGTAGAGAAAAACTTTATAAGTTAACGTTCACCACGCAGGTATGTTAATTCAAGAAACGAAAACAGTCAGTAATTCAAAGTCAAATCAATCAAACGCGCGTCGTGCATTTGTCCAAAGCGTCAGAGTCCACCTGTGAATTGAGACTACAAGCCTCTGCATTGGTATGCAGGAGTGAAACGGACTCAATGAAGCATCAGGAGACGCTTTGTTCCACTTCAGATTTGAAACAATCGAAGAACGTTTGTTGTTCTCCGACTCGAAACGATCCGCATGCCACAGTTCCGTGTACGAATCAATGCCTAAATACGTCATATACCCACGTGGTGGTATGGAGGTTCCGACGAATTCAAGAGCTAACGCCAAACAAGCCATCCAAAAAGACGAATCCCAGTGCCTACCAATAAAAGAGGCTCCCATACCACTGATGCTTTTTTTTGACTCGGCATTTCGCTATAGTCGAGGTGCAAAGTTTTCACGTCAAGCCCCAGAAACACTTATGGCCTGAAAATCCTTAGTATTTTTAATGCATCTAATATTATTACGTACTACATTCTTTTTTTCCTCCTAATATCATAATAAATGTTTCTAGTTTCATCCCATGAGATAGAGTATAATCAAATATGAGAATCATTCTTGGTTGAGGTATTAATGGTTATTCACTCATTCTTCGACACGTTCAAATTAAAGAGACTCAGCTAATAAGTCAGACTGACAGAGGAAACAGTACAAAAACAAACTTGTGATATGTGTTTTGTCTTATATAAAGAATGTAGTTGTTATTTTTATAGAGTACCCGTCCAAATGGGCAAAATACAAAGCTTCTCAAAAGTTTAAGTTCAGTTCAATTTAGTATAACCCGTACAATTTAGATACTGCTATCAGTACATACTCTTTTGATAACTAAATGTCAAGGAATCGTGCAAATATTATTCTTAATTTGAGCTAAAGAAGGACTATCATTGATTTATGTTAAATATATTCTAAATGCGTTTTATTCTTCAATAAAAACATCCCAAACGATTGTAAGTTCTGTAACCTTGTAGTACATTTAACTTGGATTTGTTTACGGCTCACATCTTTCGTATGTACCTATGCACGCAGTGATGAACACCATAATTCCTGACTAAAGGAAAAAGTTTTGAGATAGACATCTGTATGTAAGCCTTTCACTAAATTGTAGAAACTGTCAATGATTTCTGTACAATTCCAAAGAGTGTTGTGCTTCAACTATACGTAGTCTCCCGAAAATAAATTTTACAGACATTATTTCCTGTATTTCGTTTCTCGATGCGATCGATGACTTCTCCTGATACCTCCCTATTTGTTCATGGACAAATCATTGTATTTTAACGACAAAATAAATCTAACTTTCGGTTAAAGGAACAGTGTCGAGCTTTCGGAGACTGCAGGAATAAAAAGTAAGGCGCTTTAGACTGGCGGTGCAAACACGATTAGGCGCTCCGAAAATGCTCAAGTGGATCCTGTGCCGAGGGATTTGAGAGTGCCGGCGACTGCACCAGCAAAGACCGAATTTTGTTCGGGAAGACTTTATCCTCGAAATTAAAAGAGTCTGTGATTGAGCTATCATGAAAGAAAGTAAATTTGAGAGCAAGGGCACATTAGACAGTGTAACAGTTAGTGAAGGTGAACTTTAAACGTTGTTCAGTCCTTGTGAAATGGTTTGTACGTGTTACTAGCTATTAGATGTTTAGAGCCTTATTTTTTAATGAAGATTATATTCAACATTCTTCAAAACTAAATGTCATCAATTTAGTCACCCTTTGAAATTGACGAGGAAAAATGATGAATTATTATGACCAATATCGATAGTTTCGACCAACAATTCTGCACTTACTTTCGGTTGATCAAGTATATTGCAATTTGTGAACTAGCAGAACAGAACATACCTCTATTCAGGTTCTTGTTGTAGCTTGATACACACAACAGCAACAAAATGCCTGAGTGTTTGCAACCATTATATTATATTCCGAAGAAAAATTAGTAAATTTATCAAAAATAAAGTATTCTGATATCCTGATGCATCATAAAATTTCCTAAATAATTTTGAAAGTACATGTTCATACAATTTACCAGATATCGAAGTTTAAAATGATTTTCTAATTTTGTATTGAGAGCGCTCCCAAATTCCCACTCATCCTTTTCTGCTGATTTTTTTCATCTTAACGATACTATAAATGAACTAAGTCAGTTTACGCGACTGTATTTCTTACTTACTTTATTAAAAAATTTTATTCACGTGCTAATAAACATCACGAAATACAAAAGTCAAAAACATCAAAATATGTGTTTCTACTGTGACATTATGATACGTTTTTTCACAATCTTTTTATATTCTCACAACATACTCGTACCTACAGTTATAAAATGTGCGTTTTGAGTAGCATCATAATTTCTGCAACGTGCAGAGCGATTCAAGCACATGATCAAAGCATCGTGAAATATGATTCTAGTACGACTAGGTAATGAGGAGCACTAAAAAATAACTTATTAGGATCCGTGTCACCTCGTAAAAAGGAAAAAATACCTGAATAACACACCCCAAACGTACAGCACTAGGGAAAGAAAGTTACACTACTCTACAAAACACATCTGTACCTAGAGGAGAAAAAATTATCAGTTAGTTAAACTTTTTAAAAAATGAAACCTAAATTTAAATGAATTAAAAAGTACAATACAATGGTTTTGCAACAGCCCAAGTCAGCATACAAACTGAAAAATTCAACTTTGGAGACAAAATTATGATCTTAGATTTTTTATCACTAGTCGCAGAAAACCTTCACTTACTAACAGAAACGGTTCACTCTCAGACATACTCCTGAACTTTGGAGAATCGTTTTTATAGTTTTCTGAAAGTTTCTTGAAAGGAAGAACATAGGTGTTTCTTCAAGATGATAACCTAAAACAAACGTAAAGGCAGGGTTTAACCATCGTCAACGTACTCACGTGATCTTTCTAGTGCCTCGACTCGAATTCTAAAGGAATGTTTGAGAAAATGTTGAAGATTCAAAATAGAATATTTTTAAAACTTAGAAAATTTATACGTTGTAATTAACGAAGACTCTAGGATATACTACAACAGTGTTAAAATTTGCCTTGTTTCGCAAGCGGAAAACGTTTATATTGAGTTTATACCAAGAAACGATCATATGTTAATTACATGCTTCTTAATGTAAACAACACTTTCTTTGTGTATTAATGAATATTTTTACAACACTTCAGTGTTACCAAAAATCATTGTCCCAATTTTAAAGACTTCCCTTAGTTATTCTGGTTGACTATTCTAATCGTGTCCTTTTGCTTCGATAGTTTTTTTACCTTCCTAAACATAATAAATTTCATAAAATATAATATTAAAATATTATCAGTGATTCTTACACGATCTAAAGTACATTTGACTGTTGAAAAATTCAAACTATAATCGATTTTAAACTACATTAAGACGGCATAGAAAGAATAAGTAAAATTCTTATTGATAGCAACCGGAAATTTAAAAATCCTCAATTCTATTTTGGAAAAGGTACTATGTGCCACAAGAGATACGAGACGCTTGTAAGTCACACAGAATCACGTCCATTGAAACCATTTATTCGTTTTTTTCTTATTATTTATTTATTTATCATTTTACCGATATTGTAGCTTTCCTATAAGTCCAATTTTTGTGTGTCTTTTCTCCGAACTCAGATAGAGAGCTACAAAGTTGGCGTACACCCAATGATTACCTAATGCTGAGCTGACCGAGATCCCTACACCACGGTGGTCCACCAGGCTGTGTTGTGGGTGGTGGCCTGATTGCATTATAGCGGTAACGAGTGGCGGGCAAATGGAAACGACGTACAACGACCAAACTTTGCCTCACCGACAGCCCCGGCCGGGAACCTTACGAATAACTTCTCCTGCCTCACACTCCTCGACAAAGACCAGACGAAACACCTCATATTCTCTATAGAAAACTAATGAACTCAGACGCTCACCTCATCTCGTATATTTTTCTAGGAAATCTTTGGATAAAGATGAAATAAAGCTTTCGAAAACCTAAAATAATCAATAATACTGTAGAAAGTACATACCTTAATAAAATTATCAGAAAAAAGTTTATCTCTAGCACAAAAATTGTGCTTCACTACTTTTGTATGATAGAAGATTTTATCACTCTAAGCTCATGTTTGTGGAATGAGTGGAAATCCACAGAAATGTAATGTCAACCATTTCATATTTTTTTAATGACCAAATGTTTCAAAATTTGTTCTGATTAGCTATTGCAGTACATTTTATTACACTAATCGAGCGTTGGTTATGCACAAAGTGTACATTTTAAAAAATGTAAGCCAGATTATGTGTAAATTACTTAAGTTTAAAAATAAAATAAGTTTTAGAAGCATGATATAAGCTGAGCAAGCCACTTGAAATGCAGAAATACTAATATGAAGCTCAAAGTGATTTGAACCCTTGAATATTCCCATAGACTACAGTACGGCAGAATACAAAGAAAAGGTAAAAACACGATTAAAATTAGGAAGTTAGACAGAGGATTGCCTATGCAAGCATGGTAATAATTTAATTTTTAAATAAAATTATCAAGATATACATTAAGAGTTTTCGATGAATGCTGTGAGAAGAGATAGATTCATGAAAAGTATGTGAAAACGGTGCAATATGAACGAAAACCATGCAATTTAATTTACACTGAGCAAGCTAACAAATGAGATAAGAATCTGTTCTGCTCATGCAACCGAATAAGAATATGAATTCTGTTCATGCAATGATCAACGCCTTGTAATTTGCTCGTTGTAACGGGCCACAATCCACAGCAATGCACCTAGCGTCCTAAACAGCACCACTCGTCATTCCGTAAGCAACAACACACCTCAGTCACCATCACGAAACCTCAATCATAACAGAATTGTAGTTACACCCCGTCTACGACAATACGCAGCTACAATCACTGTATTACACCCTGCCTGTTGCTACACACCACAATTATTACAACGCTACATCAGCATGCAACAACACACTGTATCCCGCCTGCGGCTACCACCACAATTACAACGCTACATCAGCATGCAACAACACGCTGTATCCCGCCTGCGGCTACCACCACAATCATCATCAGTCTCTAGGGGTAGCAAATCAAGCAGCTCTTCTTGTTTAGTGCTAATTGCAGCCACAAGAGTCCCATAATGCAACGCTCAACTACAAAATGACTTTGTTCCCCACGACTCCAATTAATTTATTCAATCAAAATATTTGATATATGAATAAACAAATGTCTACAACTGTACTTAAGCATCTTCAGCGTTCGAAATGACTAAATAATATTAAATGATTGCTCAATTCTTCTGTACCCCTTTTGTAAAATTTAATCTCCCGAAATTATTTTACGAATTTTAATATTGCAGTTATAAGTTAAAATATCCTTTCTATTTTTACTCCGCTCAAAACATGAATGTGGATTGCCTATCCATGAATTGATTCATTTAATTGGTAACTTCAAAAGTTGATTTTTTTAACCATAAAACTATTAGTCTAAGTATCTAGCTTCTTTGAGTGAGTAACACTCCGAAAGAAAATGAGAACGCATGAGCCCCTGTTCAATAGAACTCATTTTTGCGTGCAAAAAGTCAACGCTCGTACAGGAATACTGCAAGTGCACATTTCTTTTGTGCTCACTTGGAAATCATTTTTTCAAAGCCTGAATTTTTGAGCACCGAGTTCAAGAATAATCTTAGGTAACTTGTGAGAAATACAATCTTGATAATATAACAAAGTACTCCATTGAATCATTTCAGTGTCCCATATTTATAGCAAGATGTTACAGATTGCAATATTCATGATCAAAGTGGCTGCATTTCCAGTAAATGAATGCAATACCATTTTTGGATCGTAACAAATTGATATTATTCAATGAGTACCATTTAAGTAGATGGCGGTTCGGTAATGAAATAAAACTAAAGAGTGAGCATTCAATAAAAAACATGTATGTAAGATGCTATCCACTGTCGAAGAAGGTTCATATTATTTCATCACAACCAGAAACCTGTATCTCAATAAATAATCTAAACGAAAGAAATTCTGCATAGTAGATGCCCCCTGTAAACAATTGGTGTTTATTTCAACTATGCAGCTTATAAACCTAATGACATCATACCTGCTTAGATCATACAAAGTTGTAGAGATCTCAAAATATATTTCTGATGACGTTAAACATTAAACATTATTGCCTTTATAATTGAGTGAGTCAGAGAGCGAGAACCACACAAGTCAAAGTACAAGATACTGTCAAATATCCTATCCCTAAAAAACTGCAGGTATCACCGTTAAAAAAAACGAAATTATGAGAAGTTACGGCTCGTCAACTGAAGTTGTCCTGCGTAGCAACTCTCCTGGACGAGTAATCGATCGCAAGCCATCATCGCTTGACTTCTTTGCTCGCTGACTGTTTCGCGCCTGCAGGCATCGTGTACCACGACGACAATGCCTAAACCAATTCAATAATATGATACTCTATTCAGTAATTATTCAGGAGAAAATCCCAACTGGGTTACGGCCCACTTTAGTTTCAAAGGGCTTCGTCATTTGTCCAATCCCACTTGAAATATTTGACCTTACTTCTCCACCGCAGTTGTCAATACCCCTGGTGCGCAGTGAATGGTTCATTGAAATTCGTGAAGAAAATTTATTGCCTCGAACTCCACAATATCGAACTATCTCGAACTCTACAGCAGCTGCATGTATAAAGTGCCGTTCTAAGGACACGTACGAGGAAAAATATCAAATATGTATAAAAATATCTGAATTATTGAAAAGGATAGAGAATAAATTTTAAACTTCAATTGACGTTTCAAGAGCAGAGTATAATTCTATTTAGGTGGCTTTCGTTATTGTTTAAACAAATATGTTCTTTTTTAGGGTGATGTTCATTAATTTTCTCATCTTCTCTGGAGTGGTGTTGATTTCTTGGAAGGTATTTTATTCAATTTCTCCAAAGTATCAAGCATCCTAATCAAGCGAAGTGAGTGTGTATATCCATAGAGAATAAAATCAAAAGGACCTAGATCTCGAAACAGCCACGTACCCTCACCATCAAGCAATGCTGATAAATTTTCTTTAGCATGGTCATTGATTTTCTCCTGCTGAGCCCGCTGCTTTGAATTTAGTGACCATTGCCGCTGTGCCATTTTTTAGAACTTTCAGCATTAAAAATACTTCATTAATTTCTTTTTACCGTAATGATACATCCATTATGTTGCAAGAAAAGTTCAGCAATATTTATTGGCTGCTATTTCGGGTGGCGCCCCATTTTTGGAATTGAATTTTACATGTCATAGAAGCTTAGTATAACAATTATCAATAAAATAGAGACAACACTTCAATGACTTTTGCTTACCTGCTTTTGCTTAAAATTATCCAAAATTCTGTATCTTGCACAGTTTTCTTGTTATTAATTTTTAAATTTGTGCGTTACTTATGCTCCATTTCTGTATGTAAACTCATTATGATTTCGAGGCAAGACTAAGAGGTGCATCAAGTTTGGACGTGGTATTTCGAAAATAATTTATTGAAATCAGCAATAGTTTTTAGTTTTCAGGACAAAATTGGTCAAAAACCATATTTATCTTCTGCTTAATTAACTAATCGCGTGGACGGATCAATTTAGCTTCTTCAAAAACAGATTCACTTGGAAGGACATTTAGTAACCTAACATGCACAGGTTAGCAGCCTAGAACGAATACCTCCAACACCTCTTACACAGGATGAGCGTTTACTCTTACAATTTCGCTGCTTTACTCGTATTACTCAAATACTGGCTCTTATACTCTGATACGTCGCTTCATCTGCAGTTTTTTCAAAGTCGCTTGTATGTTTATTTGTCTACACGAGGAATGCAATTACAAAATTTAATACAAAATCGTATTGATGCTTTAGGAAGATTCAAACCGACTATTTTTTTATAGAGCATGGAATTATATGCATCCTGAGTTATTTTCTCGGCTCTAGACATCGAGCTAAAGAAAAGCACTGGTCAACACTTTTCATTAATACGTTATACAGGATGCAATGCTCAGTTCTTTTGCTCAAATGGGTTTGTTGTCTCCAAATAGCAGTACAAGATTTATTAAACTCTATTACTTGGGTTTGAAGGACAAATCGTTCAGCTTTTAAAAGCCGACATTACACCCGCTTGAATTGGTCGTTCAGTTGACATTTTGTACGTTAGCTCTCCATATTACCAGAGAAACACAATTACTTACATCAATAATTAATAGCCAGCCTAATTTTAACTATTCAAAAACAGAAAGAGGTGCAAAGGCGAACAGCGATGTTGTTTTAGCACTCCATCTCGAATAGTTGTATTTTTCCCGCTATTTTAATTGTGAGCAGTAACAAGAGATTCCCTTATTGCATTGGTTCCCAACCTGAGGGTAAATTACCTCCTGGGGGTAATTTAGCAATTTTTCGGGGGTAATGGAGGGGTGACAGAAAAATGTTAATTCTGAAAATCAAGAAAGCAAGTGTTGACAAAACACTTGCAAAATGCTGACAAAATTTTATGAAACGGGTAACATGCTTAATGTGGCATGCTAAATTGGGTAACAAGCTGAAAAAGGTTGGGAACCACTACCTTATTGAGTGAAACCAACGAACAAAAATGTTGTACTTGGACTAAAGGTACTCGTAGGCAGGGAATATTAAACAGAATATTGAGATATGGTACCTCAAAAAATATAAACTATTTTAATGCATTGCATGATTTCAAAGAAATATCTTTCGGATCAAAACGGTTGCATATTTAAATTATCAAAGTTCAATAAACCCTTAATATCACATCAATTCAGAGACTGCATCGTTGTACTTGAAATACAACTCCACCAAAAAATAAAACAGTGAAAATATACAACCACCATGAATAAGAAGAATGTTGGCTCCTTCAAACACTAAAAATGTATTTTCCCTAATTATACGTACGTTCAGAAAGCAGTCAAGTTTGTAATAAATACTCTGCCCCCAACGACTCTTGACTCCAACCTCTATGGAAAAAACTTTTATATTTTAGCAACGACGTCTGCAATGAATAGCGGACAAGATTTCGAGTAAGATACAGAAATTTTTGACCCCAAAACTGAATGACACAATGCCCCGTGGAGCACTAAAAACCTTATCGATGGGTTGAACTGATGGCGGAGGTCGGGTCATTAACGAGGAAGAGTCGCTTCGTTTGCGAGCTTCCTTTGGACTCGCAAAAGTGGGGAGTTGCATTGGGAATATGGCCCCAGTGAATGTCATCTGCACCACAACACTCTTCAGAGGGCCTACCAAGTCTATGTTTTCAGCAGATTGAAAAGAATAGCAACTGGTTAGATTTTTTTCATTCTAAGATTCACGCTTTTGTCTTCCTTTTTGCGTTGTTTTTAATTTCGCAATAACTTCTGTACCCTGATTATAATTATGGTTAAACTATTCAAATTTGTCCAGTACAGTCTAAGTAAACTTTGATGACAGTCGCGATACTTTATTCCAAAATTAAAAGAAAAGACAGAGAGAGTAAAATTCAAATTTTCTCCAGCAGTACTTCATGAATAAATAAATGCTGAAATCTTGTTTCGTGGAGGTTATATGTATGAATAGTAAACCCATGTTTAGATGGACAGACATGAGAATAGTACTGAGCAGCAGAAACATGTCAGAGAAGATTGCTTGAAGGCGCACCAGGATAGAATTAATGAGGAATGTGATATTAAGGCACGGCAGAGTCCGATGGACTTCAGGTGGCAAAGGACCAGCTTTCTTCGTGAATTTGGATACAGAAAAAGGTAACTGCAGTATTGTTGTGGCTGAAGGGGAGTTGCTGAGCCTTGTTGCACAAGTGATCAAATGCAAATCACCACGAAAGGGCCTCCAAGTGGTAGGACTGAGAGCTAGGGTCTCAGTGTTCTGTGAAACCTGCTTAACTCATCTTTTATCTGCTCAAAACGGATTTGAAATAAAAGAAAATACCGATTTATGGAACTGCTCTGACTATTAGGTTTGTTATTATGAATTTTATGGTTACTTACCATTTTAGGATTATCATATCTGTTTTATTGTGTTCCTCTGGTAATATAACGAACTAAGGTACAAAACGTTAACTGAACGAGCAATTCACACGGGTGTAATGTCGGCAGTTAGCAGCTGAACGATTTGTCCTTCAAACCCAAGTACTAGAGTCAAATAAATTTTGTACTTTTATTTGGAAACAGCAAGACCATTTGAGCAAAAGAACTGAGCATTCCATCCTGTGTAACACATTGCTGAAAAGTGTTGACCAAGATGAGTTCAACTGTCATACCACTGAGTTTAAAACTTTGCGATATAAATATGCTAAAAAAGAAGGTTTAGTGTCCATTATAATTAGCAGGCTTCCTTTAAAAAAATCGTCATATACAGTTTAACTGCACTGTGTGACTAAGGAGCTCGTCCATGGAGTTGAATTTCATGTGAAAAAGTGAACATCATCGCTCTCTAAAAGAAACTAAATTTCATAGTCAACTCGAATAATATTAGGAGGAATTCAGAAGTAATAATCCTTGGGCCAAAAGTGTCTAACTTCCTAATGCTGCCACTGAACGCGTCCAGTGGCATGCAAGAAAGCTCCAACGTGAAACGTGAACTGAAGTCCAATGAAATTATGCTTAAAGCAAGGAAAAACTTTCTCTCGCAATGACTTAGTGACATCCTGGCTAATTTTGACTCTTTCTTCCATGAATTTGACTAGTTTTTGTAAGGAATGAGTTCCGTATGTCAATTCTATCACTAAAGCCATGACTTTGATCTTGTGACTGACCCTTTTAATGCATACAATGGAAGAAAGTATCGCTAGCATTCTTTAAATCCAAAAATCTTAGCTCATCGTTAAGTTCTATCGTTCGGAAACTGACGCTAGACTCGAACGCTAGTTTTGTTGGACTTTCATCAGCATTTCCTAGCAGTTCTTCGTGGACGTTTTTACCATTGATAAAATCCACACATGACACTATTTAGTTTTTTTCAACTACTAGCCTCCATCAACCGTATAAGGCGTTTGTAAACCTCTGATCGGCTTACATTTTGAGTCGAGTTTTTATTTGGCTACAGGTTTCCCACTCTTGTGCATCTGTTCAATAGTTGCACGAACTTTAGACATAATTGTTTTCAGGGAAAAGTAACTTATAATAAATATTTGAAGCTCAAAGCACTATCATCTCACGGACATATAACCTAATAGCTTTATGAAAAATTATGAATTTAATTCGAAATTGTGTCTGTACGTCAATGCCCTTTCATGTACGTAGTCTACTCCACCAATAAAACTGATGCCTTCCTGTACAGGAGAGGAAAATGCAAGGGCACATGAATATTTTCCCTGCAAGACATAAAAGCACAATTTTATTGTATCTTCATGTCTATCAGTGATAAAGTTGAAGGATGAACCAAAATGAAATGAAATAAAATGAAAAATGTTTCTTAATTATGGGAGGTATGTTTTAAGGATCCCATGCCACAAAATTGGTGTGCAATACTGTTTTCTGTCCATGCACGATATATATTAAAATTTCAGTATATTAAATTTCCACAATTATATGTGATCAAAGTTTGAAATATTTTTTTTAAGTTAGTTGTACGTCCACCGATATCTTCGTGAGTTTTAAAAAGAATTGAAGCAACAACCCTTCTATAATTTTTTTGCTGCGATGTCAAAAACCATTCAACCGAAGATTGAGACGAAATGTATACTCATACGTATAATTTGCGGCATTCAAAACTCTCCTAATTTTTGACTCATTTACAAGCGCACGCAGCCGGTGGGTCTGTATCGACATGCAACGCCTCGCTGTGTTATCAGAACTGTTCATTTCCCGAGGCGCGATCCAGCGATCCAAAGGAAGCCTTGCGTGACGCGTCACTGCCGAGCTTTCTTACTCATTCAATGAGACCCAAAATCACGAGCGCATAGACTTAGTGAAAGAGAGAAATGTGCGAAAAATTGGAAGCTGCCTAATTCACTCAGAACAAAAATTAATGTTGTTTGAAAACACTTGAGTTTGAGTACAATGGTCTTGTGGCATTTTAGCATGAGAACTATGTATAATTACAATGAAGAGGGTTCAGTTATCACAACAAAATGAAGTTCACTTACTCAGGGCTGTACTCGAAGAAAGTCATATGAATCGTATTATTTTACTTTGTGAAAAAGCGTACATAGTTCAGCAACAAAACGAGATATGTCAGAGCTTAGCACCCAGCAGAAAAAGAAGCAGAGGACAAAGAAGGAGGGGCAAGCAACTGTAACTCGTCGCTTTACTGGCGCTGGACAGGCGAGGTGAACGCAGTTCTCCCAAGACTAATACGAGCTTTGCGATTCCGTACGGCCAAAATACACATGCCAACGACCTTGTTTGCTTCATCAAAGTAGTTAATTCATAATGGATTTTCATTTCTAAATTTTATTCGTTTTTAATGTCATGCATATACAAGAGATTAACCCTATAGAGATACTGTGCTCAAGTTACCTTAAAATTTTTGTATATGTTGAAAATCATTGCATACGAGATCCACAATTCACCTATTTATTTATTTGAATAGTAATCTGTTGTTTCATAAACACATGGACACATAATAAACAAATGCTGTTTAGCTTTTTCTGATGAATTCTTATGTACCCATGACATTATGTATTTCCTTTATTACTGAATTATTTATCAAATCATTGCATCCATTATATATTTATTTACGGATATAATTACCTCGAAGAGTAATTTCTTTTGAGAGGATAATGAAACTAGCTCCTACTAACAATAACCTAGAAAATATGGACGTAAATGATGAATTTTCCATTCGAGTAAAGCGAATGTTTGTTTCGTGTCAGCGGAAGCGAAGGCATTCGACAGGAACCAGCGCCCCACCTAGCGATGTCAATGCTCTTACACCTCGAGACGTAGTTCAAATACGGGAATTTATTTTCACGTATCACAGCAACTATAATCTTTGATTTTAAAACATCTAAATCCCATTTTAAACCCTTCATTCTTTAATATTTTGACTGCCAATGCGACCGGGTTGAGAAGAGGGCTCACACCACGAAGCAATAGTGAATATTAGGCATTATTTCGAGCGAGTACAAGTGAATGAGCAGTAGTGGTTCTAGATGGCCTGATACCCAGTGTATCTGTACCACTGAACGTAACACTGAGAGCACTGCTTCGGAAAAAATGAGTAATGGATCAAAGATGCTATATAAGTACAATATCAAGTACAGTGAGTTAAAACACGCTGACCAAATAATATATGCACCAAGCGCCGAGAAAAAAGATTGTATACGCATGCCAGTTGCGTTAACTATTAGGAACCCAGTTTACATTTTGTACTGTATACGAATTTTATTTGCGGTTCAGAAATAAAAATATAGACTTAAAAACTCTAAAATTTTGTAAGGGCTAGATGCAAAATTTCGCCTGAATTCATTTCTCATATTTGATTCTATACTTGTTGGTTTAGCACAAGTGTACAAGGTTACTCGCGTCAATCGACAAGAATTTGATTCAAAACTATGATAAACGGCATGGGACTTGAGTAGTACGGCATGGGACTTTAGTACGGCATGAGATTTGGGTAACAGTCTAAGAATAGACCAAAAGGCTCGTTCCTGTTGCCATATTCTATTCTATCATACAAATAACAAACAACATGCACAATTGCTGTTGCATTATAACCTTGTTATCTTCTCTGCACACTGTCATGGTCGGAGGTAGTTAGTTTCTAGTAAATTTCTCACAACGTTTTCGTAAAATAGCCATTTTCTTTGTTAAAGAATTTAATGACTAATGTTTATTTAATATCGAGTCCGAAATTTAACAATCATATGAACTTTATAGTTTACACGAGCTAATCTGATTTCGGAATAGGTTACTTTCTCATTTTTTGAGGCATCAGAAGAATGATGGAAAATTATGTGTACTGCTACACATAATCATGACATTCAATTTCCAACCAATTCTGTTGCATCATCAATTGAGCAGTCGCCGATGAAATGTTTGTAATTGAATAATTCTCTTTGTCCCCTCACTTAGGACTCTATTTCACCTTACGATGACTTCACGACAGAAAGTATTTAGTATTCGTTCCACTGGTATTACTTTTATATTAATAGCGGAAGTATTTGTTCCTAAAAATATTATGTGCAAAGTCGTGCAAAACGTTAGAGCTGGAATATCAAAATCATATGACCAGCGAACCCAGCATTCGCAAAGTTCTCTAGTTACAACATGTATATTGTGAATTCGATGGTTGCTTCATCCTAATGTCTGTGACAGGTGTGACATTGATTCGATATAACGACCGAGGAATCTGTTGAAGTCGAGTGATAGCTCCATGGTTTATACATATGAAATGAAATAATGGAAATTTGTCCAAATCTGTGATATATTAACCATATAATATTATAAAAGCCAAGTAAGAAGCGTACAAAAAATTTCAGAATGATTTTTGTTATTGTTCCTAATACCGGGTATTTCAGACAATACTATATATATATATATATATATATATATATATATATATATATATATATATATATATATATATATACTATTATTATATATTATATATATATATATATATCACTTGTGAATATCAATCGCTCGCTTAATGTTTAGTCGATTTTAGCTCACTTGTTTTAAAGGTAGAAAATCGGTACACAAAGTTTGTTAACGAAGAAAATTGTACTAAATTATGCTTTTTAACCTGGTTTTACTTCACGTGACGTCTCATTTTTGGAGACACTAGCAGTTTTGATGTCATTTTCTGCAACGCTTTCATTCCACTTTGCCGGTCGTTCTTCAAAAGCTCGAACTCGCATTGAATTCTCTTCTTTGATTTTTCTAGGTTTCTCGACATGGCGACGAAAACTCTAAGCTTCAGTTGACCTCAGAGAAAAAATATCAAGAAATAAAATCAGTAGATCCTGAAACCTTTTTATTTCATGACGTATGACAATGACTCCATTGAGAACGATTCTTTAAGTAATCTCTCATGATAGCTCGTCGACGGCAGGGAAAGCCGTTTTGCATCCAGCAAATTCTACTTAAATTGCAGGTATACACTTGATGATGTTCCGATACATTAATATCTGTTAGAAACTCAAGATATTGTTATCCGTTAATATTTCCCTTGTAGAAAATTGCGCCAACAAGGCTACTGTCGTCAATGAGTTCTGTCCACACGGAAATCTTGCCTCTGCTATAAAATTCGTCGTATTCAGCATTTTCTCGTGGGTGGTGTTTCTAGGGATAAAATCTGATTTTCTGTTTGTACATCTCGCCATTAAGATAGGGTACGATCTCACCACCGACTGGGGATCTTTTAAAGTAAACTTCACGCTGATCTACATAAAAAACATTCTCAGACATATCGTTTTTGAAGCTTTTCTCTTTTAAGATAGGAATTATTTTCCCCATTTAACAAGACTATGCGAGCTAAAGTGGACTTCATATTAAGATAATTACAGATATTCATCAGAGAGGCAAAGGAGTTTCCGACTCTCGATATTATATTATACTTTACACTTCGGCTATTTTCTCACTTTATTCAATTTGTGATTCCCATACTCTACGTACACATTTTTGTGCTCGTTGTTCTTCACGTGAGACAGCTGATTTCACTGTTCTTGGCATAAATCAGATGTCCCAAAGAAATTTTGTTATAAATTTAGAAGAGAATTAAAAATATAGCTGCATAAATTATACATATAGCTGTTCCTACGATAATCAATAACACTTAAAATTTAATCTTGTTCTCATAATAGAAATGTGATTTTTTCTTATATTTGTAAAACTCCATCTATTTATACCACTAGATGTAGTTGAAAAATGAATAAATTTACTCCAACCATCACATTCATTTTAAATCTTATTTAATAGAACAAGTTGTTTTCCAAAGAATGGAACGAAATTATTGATGTCAAACAAGGAAAAAATTAAGTCACACACTACCTGAATATACATAGAGACTACCGGATTCATGAATACCGGAGTGAGATTTTTAAAGCGCAAACTGAGATGTCGTGCAGAGTTACCATTAATAAGACCATCAGGAAGAGGGGGACAACACAGCCAGACCATAATCCCCCAAGAGTGGTGTGTGTGTAGGACCCTGGTCGAGGACACGAGTCCTGGTGTACCTGGTCATTAAGTGAGTCAGTGCCACTCCACTAACTCAAAGTACATGACCATTCATAATTGTTTGCTTGCACATTGATGAAATGAAAAGTTTGCGTAAGCTTCTTAGTAATCTATAAAGTGCTCGGTAAGGGCAGGGAAGAACAGATTTAGACTGTACGGAAACTTTTGAACATAAAGTTAATGTTGTCCTACTCCAGTAGATATTTTTAAGCTCGTAGTATTTTTCTCAAGGTTTGAAGAAAAGATTTCAACCCGACTCCGATCTGATTGTAATGACGTTGACCACGGAAGACTGTGCAGCAGCGCATAATCTGGCCGGACTGCCATCAAAAGTTAACTTCAACTTCTCAAGTAAAGTTGCTCGACTCGCCCATAAGCAAGCTGCTTCTTTGAGATTAGTTTGCCCAGCTTCCTTACCATGCCAGCCGGCGAAAGCAGTTCCTTTCCCGAGTCATACAGCGTTACTTGCTACTTCTTGTATGCACGGTCTTTTCTGGAGTATAAGCGCTGTGGCTTCAAACACTGAACAGAGCAGCCGTTTTATGCCGCCACGTTTTTTGTACAATTTTTCCGAAGATGACAGTGAACCAAACGAACATGAAAATATCAAGACATAAACATTTGATTCCAGACTTCGTCCCTTATTTTTATTTTACTTATTCGTAGTTTCATTCATTCTTGTGGAAGCTGAATCTTCAAAATTTAGAGTGACTGAGTGTGAGGATTACTCTTTTTCTCTTGCACAGCTAGAATGAATTGCTTTAATGACAATGAATAGAATGAATTGCTTTTACGACAGCACAAAAGTATCCAAGTTCATTTAATTATAAATTAATTGCATAATAGCGGCATAAATGATTATAGTATCTCATTTTCATGTACTGGTATGATGGTATGAACTACCTTTGACCAACCACAGCCCTCTATGCTGTGTAATCTATATAGTTGTACCTGCGTATCACAGTTGAGCAAACATTCTACAGTTGATAATCATAATCAAATAGGTGATGCAGTACTTAATATAAGTTAAAGAATTACCAAATGATCTTTGAAGTCTTATTGTTGACTTTATAAACATTGAAATGAAAATTGTAAGATATACCAAATTTCAAATTTCAAAGTAAAAACAATAGGATACTGAATTTGAAGATGAAAGAAGTCTGTGTTTACTGCAAATGAGCCAAACTAGTCGTTCAGGTAAAATATCAGAAGTAGCAGGGAGGGGGATAACTTGAAACTTTAAAAAAGCACTATTTGTGACTTGTTCAGGGATTCAGCATGATCTACAAGAGGCAGAAGTATAACATTAGTTAGCATAGACACCATCAGTCGGGGACTCTTCATCGTAACGGCTCGAACTCTCGGTCTCTAATAAAAACCTTTCTATTGAAAAAAGACACGTTGCTTCCATACCTTAATTTACTGAAGAGCATTTGAAGCAGCAATCGGCGTTATGGATCATTGTGGCGTGATCTGACAAATCCAAAATTAAAATTTTTGAAAGTAACACTGAAAGGCGTTTGGACAGACAAAGAGATTGCTTATGCTCCTAAAAATACCACCCCAATCGTAAAATTTCAATGACAAAGCATTATCGTTTGAATATGCGTTTCATGTTATGAGACAGAAACACTGAAAATCACAAAAGGAAGAATGAACGGGATAACGTATGATAACATTTTGATGAAAATTTCTTAAATCAATCAGATTATTTTTAGTTTGATGTTGCCTGAAAGTTTCTACAAGAAACAACCACAAACGTAAAACAGAGTTAACTTAAAAGTGGTTTGTGGACAACAATATTAAAGTTTTAAAGTGATCATATGAATCCCCCGATCTAAATCCTTTTGAAAAATTATGAAAGATCTTTTATTCAGCGTTCATTAAAAGGAATCTGACAAACTTAGTTACTATTTGAAAATTTATGCAAGCAAGAATTATTTCGTATATCATCTAAAGCGTACCAGACACTCACAAGACACTATACAAAAAACTTGTAGACTGAAGATAAAACTATGGCTTTGTTACGAAATATTTAATGAATGTGACGAATACTTTTTCAATTTTTGTTCAAAAATAATCAAAAATGTGTCGAGTAATATCCTTTTTCATAGTTGTAAATTAACCCTTTAGCGACTAAAAGGACCATACGGTACTCTTTTACGGTCTTTGGGAGAATTCTTCAAATAATTAAACAGTGAGCAATATGAGGTTGCTACTAGGTTTGAACGCTGCGGCATGTTATAGCGTCGTTCTTTTGGCTGCCTGGCTCTCAGCGTGCTTCATTGCATCAGTGTACAGACGGTCTTTGTGAGCTTAAACGTAGAAACTAGAAAAAGAAATTGGTCGCCAAAGGGTTAAGTCACCTACGATATCTCACCTCATCTGAGGAAGAAATCTCAAAATTTTATAAAATGTCAAAGACTTTTGCGAGTCAGCGCATGTCACATGTTACAACGGTACTTTTTCTCTTTGATTCTAAGACATGTGTGTATATCAATCATGGGAATTTTTATGACTAAAATTAGTTGTTAGTTGTTTTATCTATTCTTTTTGGGTGTGTGCTTAAACCTTCTCCGATTTGTGTAGAAAATCTAGCTCGTAAGTGCATTTCTTCGACCCAGTTAAGACATTAGCCAACTTTTTTGCTAAATGATGCTGGAAATTGCATGTTCGAGAGAGCGCAGAAGTAACAATCAATGTTCACTTGAATCACTTGAAAGTCCACACTAGTCCAAATATATGAAGAAGAAACTCGCACTCACGTAAGCGCAAGTTCAAGCATATGAATGACTCCGAGGAACCAAGCCCCTACGAGTACTATATGTAAACTCCGCCTTTGAAGACAAATTAGGACTGGTCGTCTGAGTGCTTTCATGTACTTACATTCTACAGTACTCACCAAAGACAACCTCAGCAATGAGACTGCATGAGGGGGAAAAATAGAATTAGAAAATAGTCATACTTGTATGAAATCAATGCAATTTTTTTTAGTATATTGCTGGAAGACTTCTGACAAAAAAGGACATAAAATATTTAGGCCTGTTTGTTGATTTTCGCTGCATGAGTGGACAATACACTGCGCAACCGCATCATGATTTTCTACAAAAATGTACATTAGAACTTTTTACGAATATTCTAGTTATGGCAAAATATGAAGCTACAGAAGATGCAAAAGCTAAAATCTTGCAGAAAAAATTATTCTTCTGATGGAAGTTGTAATTCAATAGTAAAAAGATACTACAACTAGTTATGAAATCATTACAGTGAGTGACTTCTTTTGACAAGGCAAGTCAGATATGTTTTAATCAAATGCCAGAAGTAATTTTGAACAAACCTCATTTATTCATCCATATTTTTCAAATTACACAATGGACATGCTTGTAATTTTTTTTCAAATTCTCGTAAAAATAAAGTTAAAAAGTGAATTAGACAATATATATGAGTTAAGCTTGACATTTAAGTGTTTTTTACAAAGGCTTGCATACATTTATTTTACCTATTGTTCGAACTAACTAGTTAAATTAAATTATGGTTTAATATTACTTAGACTCGCATAATTATTTATTTGTTAGAATCAAATTCTTGGTATAAATTTTTGCACTCTAATGAACTGAAAACTCGTTTACTCGTCGTGATTTAATAATCTTACTAACCGTGACCTAGAAAGGAGACCTCACCCAGCTTCATTACAGCCGTCGTCGGGAATAGTTGGAAAGTGAGCTCGGTGAGCCTGTCGTTCTTTGAGCTCTTAAGCGTATGGTAAACCAAACCAATTTTTTTTTCATTACGGTTGTGTTGAGACTCTTAGCCTATTAATGTCAACTGGTAAATCAACTTGTGACATCAAAAAAGTTACATAATTTCGATACTATCAAGATTATTATTGGAAGTGAAATGAAAGCGCGACAAGGCCAGTACTGAACGTGTTTCAAATGAGTTACAGCAACCTACTATGCTTCTTTCAGTATCGTTTTGAAATTGTATTAAATTTTTGATGTGACAAGTCGGCTTGCCAGTCAGTCTTAATGGGTTAATTAAGGTGGTTGAGTGGTTCATGGTTGGTAGGATTTTATGGTATAATGTGTTTACAGTGTAATCATCATCATAATTTGAGTGATCGCTTTACCCACATCACATTTGAAGTTACAGCAAACTAGCCAGATCATACATGTGTACTTCAGATTGATTGCGCAATATTAGTGTGTCACAGCCGGTGCTTACATCACAAGAGAGATTCAAAATTTCATGAAAAAATTGATCAAATACGGTATATAAATGAATCAGTTATATTGTATTTAGATCTCTCCCACAACAGCTACAAACCGCTGCTACACTGTCACCTTGAAGACCTAGCAATGAGAATTTCGAGAGCGTGAACTGTGAGTGGACTTGCTCGAGAGTTTGATGCTGCTTTGGTAAACAAAAACACCGTCTAAACCTTCACCGTTGATTCGTTTAAGCCCTAAGGATGGCACTATAGCCAAGGATCCAGGAACTACTGGGTGCAGCACGAAAAATAGGAATTTTTTATTCACAATAATTATTTTGCACATGCAGTTTATTACGTACTCTAACGTATTTTACGTTATCGTTGAACAAAAAAATTAATAATAATATGAATTTTCTAATCAGTTTTTCTTGACTTCCAGTATACTCCCGATATCAAACTATCAACACTAAAAGATTGTTCTCTGCAAGAAAAATCTTCCAGCATGGGGCTGGAAATCAAAAAATGTTACCAGAGTTCTTTAGTTCAGTAACTAAACACAATTTACCGACATTATCAAAATCTGTTTGTGTTTCCAACAGTGAAGTGAGCTGTATCAAATTCCTTTTCTTTTTTACGTGGGTCAACCATTAGATAACTGAAAAACCTGCCCTGCCACATCCTCTTGTCCTGAAACAGCTTCTTTTCCGATCTAAAAATATGAGAAAAGAAGATTTTCATTCCTAAGCGCTGTCCGTTTATTTAATTTTTAGTCTTAGCAACTTTCTGCTACTTTATTTCCTGTGAAAAGGAACTACTAAATTCAAGAAACGGTTACCATACGTGAATAACTATTTTCTTGTTGAGTTTGCAAGCATTTACAGAGACAGTAGCTCTGGCTCCACTCTTCAGAAGGCAAAGTTTACCAGTAGCAGTACAGCCATTAAAAAGCAGCCACTCATGGTAGTTGTTTCTCAGCAATCTCAAATTTTGTATTAGCTACCGTGACTTACATCAAATCGAATTTGACAAACAATTTCGAATTGTATTACGTTGACATTTAACCTCTGTATTCCCTTCTACTGACAGTCTGAAATAACAATATTTTGGCACTACCTTTGTTTTTCCGAAAAACTGTTGCAATGGTTTTGAAGTTACACCTCCCGCTAATGATTTTTAAAAAATGGATGCAGTACTGAAAAAATTACCACGCTATAACGGAGACGGAATCTGTCTCCAACTCAATGTATTGTTGTTCAGTCACACGAGTCACATCTTAGACTGTCAGACTTGGTGTACAGGCTTCAGCAGCCATCACTTTTGTCATCACAGAAACTAAGTTCACACTCGCTTGAACGGGAGCCTGAGAGCAGGATCAGGATAGAAGCGGTCGTTGTTTCCGCCTCTTGACTCGCCGTAATTGTGCTCTCTCTCTCTTCCTCGCGCTGCCAACCAGGCCTCAATAGCCGTAAAATTGTGGTCACTCATAAACGCAGTCTGGGCGCTTCTTCGTTCGAGGGTTTCACCCCGTGCTCATTACTCTTGAGGTGGAGGCTTAATGTCAAATGAATTTAGTGATATGGTACAGGATGGCAATGGAGAATCTAATGGTCATATAATTGCAACAGTTGTTGTAAAAGATCTCTTATAGCGTCAAATTAAGGATATAAAGTAGATAAGCTAGCGCACCCTCAAGAACTATAAATCCGAAAATAAGGAAGTTTGCAATGCAGCACTTTAAAAATATGATCAAATAATTCTAAAAGTTTTTACTCTAATCTTACAAAGCAGTCTTACTAATAATCTTACTAACCTGTACTACCACTTTCTTCGCAAGATCCGATTTCAATGAGTATCTAACATAATAATGTGAAACAAGAGATTTGGTTAACCTAACAAATCTGAAGAATCAGTCTCCACAGTCTGAACGGCAAAACAGTGATCAAACTAAGCATGGTTCATAAATATCTAGACTTCAAGATTTTTTTTGTAAAAATCAGCGATCAATCACCAGAATTGTTCGTTGTTTGTGTTAACGGTTACGGTTGTGGTATTTTGGCCCAACAACCGTGTGATTGCGACTCTCCGTTGAAAAACTGCTAATCGAAAATTGTAAAAATATTACTCAGATTCGAGTTCAATAGAACTGTGATTTACAATTCAAAGGGAGTTTGTGTCTGAGAAGCATTTTATAAAATTTTCGCTTCCGTAATTTAAATAATCAATAGTATTTTTCGAAGTTTTCGAAGGATCTAAAAAACGAAATTAACAGTCAAGGTCCATCATATAAAGCCCGCTATGAAACCACTTTTTGATGCTAAATTTGAAAAATAAGGTAGTAGTACCTTATCAGGTTATACTGTTCTACACAAGCAGATACAGAAAATTCTTTTGTTTGATCCATTAGAAACTGAAAGAAACTACAATGTTGTTAGTCATTAATGGATCAATCACATATAGTTTACAGAACATTCGGTGTGTACCGAGCCATATTTCAATGAGAATGAAGCAAAACCTTCTTTCTAAATAAATCCTTGTTTTTGAGGCGACACAAAATGCTAGGTCAATAGATGAAAACAGGAGACGTAACATCGATAATAGAATCATGGGAACGCTGGAAGGCCACACCGAGATCGTGGGTGGCTCGGGAGCTTCCTCTTAAATGAGCTGATACAATTTTCCGATATTTACTGTCAGTTCTGCCACCCTGACTCGTCACCAAAGAGTTTCCTCTTTTTCACAGCCGCTTTTGAATTCCCCCGCGTATCCGACTACGAGCTTTCAACGATGTGACATGAACTGAACTCTGCACTACGGGGAGTCGTAGTTAACCTCTTAGTTTCGTGAAACAGAAACTAGTGTGTTTAAGTATCATGTCTTCAGTGTAACAGGTCTTATCAATGTTCAATACAATCTCGTGGTTTTCAATGGTAAAGAGATAATTAAATTTCAAACTCTTCGAAATTCAAGGGAACAAAATTATTCAATTTTCCTAGGAAAGGCTAACAACTACCTTGTATTTATTTTACAGATGGAATAAAAAAGTCCTCAGTCCAAGAAGTTTTCAAGTTATATTTTTTTTAAAATTTGTAGTGATATTTGAAATCACATACTTCGTCCACTCTCTAGATTCTATCGTGCTTGCGACGTACCATATATAGCATGTATGTTATGTGGATTTTTAAATTTAGAAACAAAAAATCAAAACTAGTATTTTATTGTTCACAAAGCGATATCTGTAAACTTTTGTCATCTTAAACGAATCAATATGTACAATCAAATGACGTTGTTTTTCTGTATCATAAGGTTGAAAGAAAGGATTCCCCATTCAACCTGGGAATCATAAAATACATTTGTCAGTGCAAGCATAATCCATAAAATCTCCGGTCAGTCTTAAAATGATGTTCGTGTCTCGGAACATTCCTAAAGCAACCTGTTGTCGTTCCGAGAAGCGAGCTCGGCTTCTGGTATCCACATCGATCACGCCGTCAACGTTTGAATGCGCCCCGTTTTGTATCCCTCACTGAAGACTAACAATGACAAGCGTACAAAATATTAATCTGAGAAGATAATAAAGTTAATATTAATTCATACACAAGTAAGCTCATTTAACTAGAATGGCGGTAGATAATGTCTTAAATGTCATTATAATTATTGTAACGAATTCTGATATTGTATTGGTTAAGGTAAACACGCTTGAGTCGCGCTAATCGTTTGTGAATCAAAGATCTATTCCAGCATTTTCGTTAAAAATTCATGCATAGGACATATAAAAAAGTGGCGAGATAAACAGAAACATCTCCCGTTGAAATTTCCTTTACACAGGTATTAACCCTAGAACGGTAACCTAAGGTGATTTCTTCCCTAGTTACCACGCTTTCCAAGCTTCTGAAACAGAGGGTTCCCATCCTAAGGTTAAGAGGATTATATTATTTCAGGAGCATTGTATAAAATTCAATTGGTAATAAAATCTACTCCTAATTCTTCTGGAGAGACGGCACTCATTAGCTTTTGAAAAGAGCAGGAATGAACAAATATAAGATAAATAAAGCATAAATCTGTGAAAAATTGAGAAAAGTTGAGCGTAAAAAAATGGTACAGACGAGGTCGTCTCATTCAATTATCAATTTTAGTGTTTAGTAAGTAAACACTGCCCTTATTTGTTAGTTCGATGGACAATTGAGAACTAAACTCTGATAAATTGAAAGTATACAACATTTGTTTACATCGAAGGCAATACAGAATTTTTTTGTTTGATTCATGCTGCTTCATTACTCAACATGAATAGAGAAATGTAGAGCCAAAAACAGTGCTTTAATTATAAACTAAATATGATGATTTTAAATATAGAATGACTCCTCAATAGAAACAGATCTCCGTAGTACATACAATCTCCACAGCGCACACAATCTCCTCAGCGCACACAATCTCCGCAGCGCACACAATCTCCGCAACGCACACAATCTCTGCAACGCACACAATCTCTGCAATACACACAATCTCGTCGTGGAAAAGTACATCAAAGTAAAGCTGCTGAGAGTCGCGCAGTGGTAGTGCTGGAAGAGCACACGCTGTGGGTTTATTTTGCCGTGTTTGTTGGGTGATAATGGGATATTTATCAGGGGCGTAAAGTAGAGGCCAGTTGTAATCTGAGGCCCGAGCCAAAAGCAATATCCCGACCATGATATAAGGCGGTGGTCAGCCTGAGCTCCGGGGTGCACCCATTGAATTAGAGCAGCGTCGAGAGGCTCTAAAGGCGCCACTCAAATAACTCACGCATGCTTTGAGCCTTCTTAGTGTTAAACCTGCCAGCCTCCCGAAAATTCGACTGGAAAAAAATCCTCGAAAATGCATCGGCGGCAAATATTCAAGGCAAGACAAGGACAGAAGAGCACTGGCTTCAAGCGAATATACAAGCTCAAAACTATGAAGTATAATACGCAAAGTACCTACGTGTTTTGAGCTTCTCTGGCTTATAGTACTCACTAATAATGTAGAATTTTTGAAGTCGTTCGTCATGAATAAAACAATGAAGCCACGCAGTGGCTTTCTTTCCGTTCAAGTTATTTCATTATTCTGTTCCAGAGTCGAAGTGCGCCCTCTAGCGAGAATGTCTTGCATGGATAGTTTCTGAACTCTGCCATGTAATCTATGATTGTGGTGTGATATCTTAGTCAAGACTTAAGATGCGTTACTATCACATCTTAGTTATGTTTTCTACTGCAGTGACGCATTTCAGTGACGATCAATGCTGTAGGCAAGACACATCTCAGTGAAGAACTATGCTGCAATATTTTTATCATCTATCTGACACGCATAATTCTTCACACTCCATAAACGTTTGCAATGTTCTAGTCAGTTCAAAATGCAATATATTAAATCAAATGCTAGTAAACCTTAAACAATAATCTTACGAATTATCCTTAGATGTTCAATTCCGACATTCGGTTATGCATCCTGTATGTTTTCTTTTTTGCACTTCCTGTAGCAATATTTTCATGATCCTCATCCTAATAGCACCGATCTTTATTTTATGGTTAAAGAAAATATACAATCTTGGACATAGCTGATGAAGGTATTACATTTTGAATTACACTTTTAATATTGCTAGTCCTTTAACTCGTCAGTACACAAAAAGGTTCGAACGAATTAAACTCCAAATTTTAAAATAGCATAATTTTATTTGTTACAGCAAGAAAATATTTTTTTCTTAAATTAAATGTCATATGAATTCAATTGAAAATTGTCAAAATCCCGTCATAAATAATACTATCGATAATAATCTTTGTTTATTTGAAAGATTTACAGTTCTATAGCCTCCTATAAATTTTTCTAAAATCATCAACGCACGTTTAAATTATAATACACTATGGATTCCAAGAGATTCCTAGTTTTTGCTTCCTACTCGTAGGTTAGCACTCATACACGTCAATCTGACTCGTCTATTGAAGCGTTAGGGAAGGTATTGGAAGACATGGACTCACCTGGATAGACCCACGACCAACAAGTCGTGGTAGCGCTGTCGTGTGCCTGGTACAGCTCAGTACTCCTAGTTCAATCCTGGCATGTCCAGCCCAGCACTCAACGACTGCAGAACAAATTGAGACCTCGTCTCTTGCTTCTTTAATTTGCCGACTGCTTCGAAGTAACGGCAAAAGTTCATCGAACAAAATTTTCAACTCTGTAGAGCAACGGAAAGTTTTCTGCAAAACTTTAATATTGGGGCGTTTTCATTTACTATCTATCTAAAGAGAGAGCAGCTTACATTAGTGGTTTTATATCAGCTCCTGCATTGCAGTATTAGGCCCTGCGAAACAGATCACAATGTTAACATACATCTGGATTAGGGTTCACATAAGAGTAAAAACAAATTGTTAAACTTAGAGCTAACTGTTTATTTGAATTACATTAGGATATTACTGACAGAGATTATTTTTATCTGTTCAGAAATGCAGTGCAAATTATAACTGATTACTATATATTTGTTATGATTCAACAGTACTTAATTTACCCTGACCTGCGTTACAATTGCTAAGTGAAAAGGCAGTTCCAGTTGTTGTCAGTTAATACAGGGGATATTTGTTCTGCGTCTTAGTTGCATTTAATTATTTAATTTAACTCTCATTATTTTACAGATGATTTTCTATATATTGTCTATCTTGCTGACGACCGAATACTGAAAAAGACCAATTCTAGAATTTGAACGTTTGTAGCTAATTCTAGCCTAATGGTTTCAACAAAGTGAAAATGCTTAACTCGCTTCTTCGTTTTTCATTTTCGAAGTGAAAATGTGAAGGCTTCCAAACACCAGTCTTGATCATTTTTTTTTCTTTATTTTGCGAGGCATACGTTTATTGTGGCGAGACTCTCGCGTGAGGAAATGTAGAGACACGCGTGGATGTCTCATATCCACTCGCCAGTGCGAGGTATGTGGCCGGGGTCACGCGCTCGAGTTCCTCAGATTATACAAGTAATGAGAGAGTTAGGAGGCAGGCCCGGACGTCGCCCAGCAAATGCAGTGCTAATGGCACAGGGTGTCGAGTAGCTCTTCACTGCCAGTTCTGAGCTGGATGCCTGCAACGTGTTCTACGTGCTTGCTCTTTGTCAAGTACTTCTGTCTGTGTCTACGTTGTCCCTCTACAGTATGGTTTTCATCGGTACGTCTGGGCAGGTTATACACGTTTAAAGAACTGTAAGTGTTAACTTCAACTTTTTAAATAATATTTTTTATTTTAAAAAGCGTTTTGAAAATCGAGGTTTCTCCCCTTTTTTAAAATTTGCAAGATTAACTTCATGAAATTTATTTAAAGTGATGACTAGCCTTTAATTTCCATTAATTGAAATGCTTTCGAAAACTTCCACTATCGCACAAAGGTAATCAACGCTGCTAGTATCTACGCTAAACTGCTAGACCTAGAGGGTAATAGTTACGTAGCCTCGTTCTTTAAACTTTTTTGAGGCTGCATTACAGACGATTGAACAACGGTGCAGAAGTGGCTGCACTTACGCGTACATCAGCGCCAGGGTCGTGGTATGTAGACCCTCGTTCATAGCAAAGTTGGTCACAACTCGAACTAAATTTATAGTTACAGGGTGAGAAATATTGAATCAGGTCTACAATTAGGCCAACTGCTGAGAGAAAATCAAGTCATAATGCAATCGAAGAGTTTGCAATTTGTAACGTTCACTAAAATTATTAAATACCTCCTGTTCAAAGGTATATAATTTCTTCAATTCTATTCATTTATCTGACCAGACCAGCATAGTACGCTCAGCTAAAATGTATAGAATGGGTCGTTCCGTAGGAGAATACATTTTACGTAAGCACTGGGTAGCTATGACTGCGTCCAGTTACGTTTTGAGTAGGCTTCCTAGTATAACTAAATTCATACTTCTTATCAGTTTACAATGTATGAGTTAACTCTATATGTACAGTATACTAGATGTGAGGAGAGCTCATGAATGAATTAAAATTATAAATTATTTGGAACATACCTTGTTTCAAGCTACATTTTCAGGTGGAAAAATAGAAAAATCTGTTTCGCAGGATATAATATTCAGTACCATTCCTTAAATGAAGCCATAAAGACTTGCAGACTCATAACTGTTCAAGAAAATAGTCATTGAGCTTTCGAAGTCCTCTGTAAAAGTCTGTCTAATTCTTTGACAAGAGCTGTGTTGAGGTTATGATTCAAATATTAGTTTTAAGAGTTGTGGGGATGATTAATATATTAAAATATAATATACCATCATTACTTTTCTCCAAGCATGGTGAACATCGTTTCGACCGAAAAGCTCTATCTTACTTTCATCGAACGATGCAATGCTTTCAAAACCCAATTTTTTATGAATGAACTTCTATGCAGTTATGGCAGGATGGCCATTCGTCCTAAATTTTCCGGACATGTCCAGAATCAATATGTCTCGATCTGCGAACGAGAAGATTTTAGCAAATTCCCTAAATGTTGTGGATTTCAGCTTCCATCAACAGTTTCTCTCAGAAGTGCATTATACAGTTATTCGGTATCTGTAGGTTGAAATGACAGAGAGGAAGAGGTTCTCAGATTGCAGCAACTTTCATTCGGAATCATAGACGAAATAAATGTTTATTTTGTATTAGTCCTAATTAATCTCTTAGCCACCCTGTCCACCGTCTGACTTCATTGTTAGTGCGATAGTCTTTAACTAGCTTTCATTAGAACTATGTGAATTATTTCCGCTCGTTTGCGATCGTGAGAGATTGTCACTGTAAACTTTTTTCCGACAAAACCCCCAAGTGCAAGTGCAAGATCCCTGCAGAGATGCAAATCAGATTCCGGTGCTTCAAAAACTCAGGGATGATTGGGAAGCTGAGTGTTTGGTGTGTACGCCAGCAACATCCATTTCGTTGGCACATAAAGGTGGTTGTGATTTACAGATACATGAGAGCTCTTAGGACCAATGCGAGCAGTGCCAGGGGAAGGATGATCACTGAAGCTGACACATTATCTTGATAAACTAGGAAGTGAGGTTGAAAGTGCTGCTAAACCACAAGCGATCATATTTGCCTCTGGCATTTGCCTCTGACAATGTATTTCACACTGTCATTCCTCACAATACTTTCTCATCCGTGGACTTTTAATCTGATTAGCTGAAAGAAAAATCTTGATCTGATCCCGAGGTGGCAAGAAGGTTGTCTAAGGCTGTAATAAAGACAGCAGCTATCATTATGTGGGTTTTTACATCACATTCTATTGATATCCCATCAAAAAACTTAAAAAAAGGAAATAACATGCAGTGAAACTTGTTACAAGTGGTAGCAGTCACCATGCATTGAAACAAATTCCTGAAATTATTCAGTACTTTGACTGGCCGAATGATGGTTTACAGTCAAAACCGATTGGGTTTAAGAACAAAAGTTATGAAACTGCAAACAAAATTGTAACATATAGGCTAGAAACTTGAGATAAACATCGGTCTAATAAAAATTATGTGGCATTAGCTGATAACAACTGCAATACAATACTTGGAGGACGAAGCGTAATGAAGAACAGAATTATCTGGTTGTACACCTGAAGATGTTGGGAAAGGGATCAATAACTGGAGTGGATTACGAGTATATATTTTATACAACTGTGTAAATCATAGAGCAAAAAAACTGATGTTGATACTGGAAATAGTAGCAACAACATTTATCAGTACTTCCACATCTTCATCTACATAGTTAGCACGGAGCTACCAAAGGGGCAATGTGCGCTAGCTGAGATGACAGTCACTGGTTGTCACTATTGCCAGGCATCGCAATACTGATATAGATGTTTCCTGCTCTGAAGTCCTTTTTTGGATACAGAAACAACCCTTAAAGTTTGAAAATTCCCTAAAATTGGAATAAATAATATTTACCCCTGGAATGTGTATTCATTATTGTTTTTTTCACACGTTTCACATTTGCACACGTTCAAGCAATTTGAAACAAAAACAATTTTTTTGTAGAAGTGTAGGCAAGCTTGGAGACAGTTTCTGAAGTGCTATAAAAAAAGATAGTTTTTCATACGCTTGAAAATTTCAGACTAATATTTGCTCAGAAACGCACTAAAAGAAATGAAGAAGAGTGTAAAAGTTTTGAGTTGAAATACTCAACATGCACAGTAGATACACAGTACTGGCTTATAGTTCAAATTTGGGGATTCCTTTCCTTATTTCATTCAATTTCCACTAAACTCTGTTCATTAATTAATTCTTTTTATTAGTATGTAAATTCTAAAATTAAAATATTTTCGATTTCACCTATTTTAATTCAATAAGCCTCCGTACTTGAAACAATGAGAAAAAATAAAAATAAAACAGGACTAGAGTGTGGTGAAGTCCTAGACTGCGGTGACGTAGATCGCCTGCTCTAACACAGGGTTTCCCAACCTTTCTCTGACTTTGTACCTCTTCAGTATTTCGACAGATGAGCATGTACCCCTGAATTTTTATGACACAAAAGTGAGTAGAAAAACCAAGTTCCATTGAATTTTTAATAGGACTTTTAGGTTTTAGTAATTGTAAATTAACATTAAATGTACCCCTTTAGATATGCAAAGGTACCTCTTGGGGTGCATGTACCTCAGATTGGGAACCCCTGCACCAACATATGAAGCTTGACGGAAGCACAGACCGCTGAGGACAACACAGATGTTGCGACAAGCTTAAACTAAATTTCGTTTTTATTGTGAAATCCGTTTTGCTACAAAATATGGTATGTAATCAAATATGGGAGGACTATAGCTTCTAGGTAAATGTAATCATAATTGAAACAGAGTTGTCAAATTAAATGAATGGAATGAAATCTAAAAAGGAAACGTTCAGAAGTACATTATTATTATTATTATTATTATAAAAGGATTGGATATTACGTAAGTAGAGTAGAATCCTCTTTTGTTAACTGATACTTTAATTACCAAACATTATGTCATGGACACGAGTAGTTGGGTATTAATTACGAGTCGTGTAATAATTGAGTACTGCGAGTAGTATAAATTTTGCGTACCACGAGCCATATTTGTGTATCCCGAGTCATCTAACTATTGTGCATCAAGCGACATATAATTATTGTGCGCCAGGAGTCACATAAATTTAGTGGAATGTGATTCAGGTCATTATTGCATATAAATTAATGACAGAAAGTATGACTACTATCCCTTATTCTCCCATCCTTCTTGACTCTTGGTGCCTGGGTGTGATTGAAATCCGTGAGCGTGACTGAAGTGCCGGTACATGATTGATGCCTTATCTTTCAACGACATGGGACATGAATAGCAGCCCAAGAATAGACGCATCGGCTCGTTCCTGAGTGGCATTCTCTTCTATTCTATTCTAGGCTCGTTTAAATTGTTCTAATTTCTTCTTCTTCGTCGTTTTTCATGTCCTCTCTCATACGAGTACTGTTCTCATTTTATAGAACGCTGGCACAGGACATGTTCTCAGACTTAGATCGAAATGTTTATTAGTTATAAAAAACATATAAATAATCTAAATATATTCATATATATATATGTTATCTGTATATAATCAGCTCTATTTAATTCTAAACAACTCTATTGATTGAGCCACCCAACATCTACCATCACCAAGCAGAGCAGGTCCGTGTGCTGACCACGCAACGTATACTGCAAGTGCCGCTGCGGTCCGGCGCAACTCTGGGCTTCAAGCGAGGGTTTGTACCAGCACAACTAAACAGCAAACAGTCCCAGCGAGTCGTGCTGACCTGTTGTGCAAGTAAATTTAGTGGTGCAATAGCAGCCGTCTGGACAAATGTCATTAAAGGCCGGTAAAAAATGGCACCACGGACTCGAGCTTCGGTGCAATCTCGATTACCGCACTAGCTTCTTTTATTTATTATACGACAGATCAAGCCTACTGCATTCTTATAAATACGCCATGAGCTCAAAAACACTGTTACTATAAGCTGGCATATATTGCTGAGAATAATACTTTTAATATTATCTTAGAACGTATTCACTTTGGTGCTGCAACAAGAGTCCTACGAATGATATGCGGTGTAAAACGTTCATCACCACAAAGCTTGCAGCGGAATTAAATTATCATTGACGTTTATGAGAAGAATTTGAGTGAAATATGAGTAAGAATTTTTTTAAACGATTGTAGTCATATGTTACATCCCTCACACATTTGCATTTTTTATCATCGGAAGAAAAATATTTTTATGACAATAGTTTGTATTTCAACCCATCATATAAGATTGGAGTTACACTATGTAAATAATGTTATTATTTTATTTACACAATGAAAATTTCCTCCACAATTACATTTTGCATGGAAGCTGTTTTAGTGCAGATGCACGACCAGCATGGCTCTTTGTTCTTAGAAAATGTTAAAGTTAGATTCTTTGTACTCAAAAACATAATAACATAATTCTATGCCACTCAGGCGCTAGTCACATGTAGCAGTGAAGCAGTCACGAGACACTCTGTCACATACTAGAAGCTTGTTACTGACGGCAGTGCAGCTGTCACTTGCTATTCTATGATACACGAAGAATCAGACAAATGTGACAGTGCATCAGCCACTTATTCTATGATACACGTAGAGTCAGACAAATGTGACAGTGCATCAGCCACTTATTCTATGATACACGTAGAGTCAGACAAATGTGACAGTGCATCAGCCACTTATTCTATGATACACGTAGAGTCAGACAAATGTGACAGTGCATCAGCCACTTATTCTATGATACACGTAGAGTCAGACAAATGATGGCACTGCAATAGTCATCAACTTATCAGTCACATACTGGGAGCCAGTGGTAATTTAAAAGGCAAATTTCACATAGCTATTGTAAACAGTAGTCACTGGCGCAGCACGCAGAAATATTTCTCTGCATAACAGCAATATCAAAATATATGAATGTATAATGGAAACATTCTTTCCGGTATTTCAAGCGAATATCTGTACTTATTTCGCCCACCCACCATGATTATAATAATATCTAGTACAGCAAATATCATATTGGTGGTCATTGTACAATAAAAATTATAAGAAATACCAAGCAATTTAATTACAAATGAAAGCGAGAAAAGCCACTTGAGTTATTTAAGACAAAATATTTCTCACAAAATCTTCTGAAAAGTAATAACATTTTACTGACTGGAATTTAAAACAATATTGATTAAGAAATTTTGCAGCCTAATTTTTTTCGCTATAGGTGAGCCGTTGAATGGAATACAATCTTCCACTTTCTGTAAATTTAGATATGGTAGTAATGAATCTGAGTAAATTCGTTACACATTCTTTGTACTGAGAGCAAATGAGTATCTTCGCAAGATTTTCCAAATTTTGTCCTGCCCATCACTTGCAGCAATTCGGGAGTACTTGGACAGATAACATTTACCATCAATCCTATCATTCAGCGGAATACTTTCAAGCCTGGCAGCAACAAACTGTGCCTTATTTAGCTCAGAGATCGTTTGCACCTTGAAGTGGACACGTGCAACTTGGCTCCGAGCGCTCACGCACTAAATGGCCGTCAGTTCTTTCACTCCTGGGCCTGACCGATGAATCGTTTACCGATGTTAGCTGCTGCCCAAACGTCATGCAGACATGCGTTGTCACGAGTGTTACCGTGGTTAAACATGGAAAATAATAGTAATAATAATAAGAAAACCACGCTAGTCAGAGATGGTGCCGGCGGCAATGTAAAAACAGCTAGAGGTCAACTGAGAAGGTTTAAATATTGGACGTTACACAAATTAATATTTTTTGATGTAGGTGATTTGCAGTCACGAATATTATGATGAGTACTGATTTATTATACAATATATTTTAGTGAAAACCTATGCATACATTCGTATTTCATGAGTGATTAATCATTATGAAAATAATTATAGAAAACCATGTGACAGAGCGCACTAAACACTGATGTCTCAAAAACAACAATTTAGTAAGTTTAATTACTTATTAAGTACCGGATATACTGCTGATACTAGAAATTGGACCATGGTAGCAGATTAAAATCTTTAACTTGAAAGCTAAGTGAACGTCTCAAAACTTCTGTGTAAAAATTCTCATGAAATCTTACATGAGTGGAACAATTTCATATATACGTTCTTTTACAATTTAGCATGTTTTCATATCGATGCAACAGCGCAAAGATGCGTTTGCAATTACTACTATTTAGTTTTCTACTCATACTACTTTTACTTTAAGCAGCCTATTCCTAATTTTTGGAGGATATCCAATGTTAAGAGTTTGTTTGTAACAATGTTGCATTTTGCTATGACTGGTAGAAAATAGGAAAAATAATTTTTCGTAATAGAAATTTTAACTTTATTCTATACATGTCATTTGTATGCTACTATTTCTATGCTTTGACATGCCTATATTAACTTTCGCATGTAAAATGCGAGTGAAAACGTTTGTTGGACACGGTCATTTTCTGAGCCGTATGCTGGCGGTGTTTTTGGTGTCGTAACACGAAAAAATTTTGACCCACCTAGACAAAGTTGGCTATAACAAGCAGGCCAGCTACTAATGAGCGCTGCTGCTCCTCCGCTCTGGTTCTGATTTTTTAAGACCGTTCCCTCGCCGTACTCTCACTTCGTCTGACTGGACCAGAGGCTCGTGTTCGTGTTTGAGTGTACGTTGATGAAACACGAAACTGGAAATTTAATGTCATTAGATTATCCTCATGAATAATTTGAAACTGGAAATTGATAAACCGTCTCGTATGCACACGATCTAATAGTGATACTAAACTGTCCGAAGCTCTCCACATTGGCTTGAAGTTGCACAAGTTATTTACAGTCGTGCATCACGTTGGCATGAGAATTCCGTACCATTTTATGAGAATTGAGAAACTGCAAATAAACTACACTAACTACTATTTCATGATATGCCCATTTGGATACTACATCCTCATAAGTCTTCAATTTACATCCAGCGCCCCGCAGTCACCTCGCTCCTTCAAGTTTACAATTAATCCAGTTATTTCTCAACAAAGATTCAACAAAATCCAAATTGTTCTAATTGATACCAGGTATTTTAAGTATTAGAGCACCAGCCTCTAGTTATTTACATAAAAATGAGTTTATGAACTGAGAAAGTACATTTCATGCAAATGCTTAATATGTACAGTAGAATTCATTTTAACCGGCACTTGCAATTGATATTGTTTTCTTTTTATGTCTATCGTGTCTATGAATTGTTTGTGGTTACTTGGGTGATATAATAGGAGTTTTAAATAAGGTGTTAAAGTATTTTTAAGGGATTGCCTGAAATAACGTCATTTTTTATTAACCGGCAACTGCAGAGGTCCCATGGGTACCGGTTAAAAAGACTTGCACTGTATATATATATATATATATATATATATATATATATATATATATATATATATATATATATATATATGAATGTGAATGAATGTGAACATATCCGACGTTACAAAAATATCAATGACGAATCTGAAGTTAGACAATGATTCCCATAAAATGCTTTGAAAACTCAGTGGGTGCTACAGTAAACTCTTGCAGCACGATTTAGCAAAACTGAAATTACGTATTACTGATATCGTTGTACGTAAATGAGCTCGAAACACCTATTTATCTACCAATTAAATTGAGGGGGTAAATCATGAAAAAACTTTGTCTTTGTATTGTAAAAATAAAACTGAAATCACCAGTTACACCATGAATGTCGTTCAAAGGCTTTGAACGATCCTGCTTTCATTCCCGAACGCAATGGCTTTAGCATAGCTCGAGCTCCCGTCCCCCTTCAACCAAGTAGATGACACCAAAAAAAGATGACAATGATGGAAAAATTTTTACACTGAAAAACAACTCACAAATACACTTTATGAAATAATGCTCGACCCTCACTAAAATGCTCTCATTTCTTTGAGGTCGAGTATCAAACATGCATTTAAAAAAAGAAAGTAACGTTGCTGCACCCTGTAATATAGCTGAAAAAGTATATATTGATGATCTTTGAAAGTTCACCTTATGGATCAACGGCAAAAAGTACATATAAAGTGCAATGCATTCGTGAAATTCATGGGATTCATAGCCTGAATTTCATACAATCTAGTTTAATAAATACATTTTTTACATTAACTACCCACAAAACAAACAACCGTTGAGCTCGAATTGTCTACAAGCAGTTAGTCAT
>VCRD01000427.1:36685-52077 GCA_006783055.1 Trinorchestia longiramus | reverse complement strand
AAACGGTTCTTGGTGTTCAGGTAGAAGTTTGTACGTTTAGCATTACAGTTTGGACGTTTAGCATTAATTTTAATATGTTGGGGCTGGTTGTTAGTAGGTAGATGCTGTTTAGGTTGAGTCTCCGGGGACTGAAGCCTTAATTTATATTTACTTCAGATAAGTAATTTCTGACGTGTTTGGGATATTTAAATCAATACATTAGGAAAAATGGAATAGTGGAGGAATTGCGACAGAAAAAGAAATGAGTAAATCAATACAAATTAGTAACTAATAAATTATTAATCTATGAATTAATGATAATTAATCAATTAATCAATTTATTATCTGATATGGATGGCGAGAAGGAAATAATTGTCGGCTATTTTTGTAGTTCAAAAATTAAAGCTTCGGTCTTGAAGTTCTGCTACAAAAATTTTGATTATGAGAAATTCCCTTTGTTTAGAACTATTCCATAAAGAATCTCATGAATGAAAATTTGTTTTAGAGTTCCTTTTTTGCCTGAAGTATGTCTTATTTTTAGTAAATTTTAAAAAGGTACTAGAAGCTGCCAGTCTCATTAACAGCGATGTCTTTTTTGGACTCAAAGAACCTTATTTTTTCGCGTAAAAAATCCGGGTTTTTATATCCACTACAAACAATTTAATGTTCTTATAAAAAATATTGAGTGCTTACTTGAGCATAAGATTTTTTGTGCAACACGAGTGAGTAACGTGCGTACGGTTATGTGCAACACTTCGACGCCGAAAAATTTACGTAAATTAAAACTCAGAGAAGCTTTCATCTCTTTTTTTCAGCAAAATTAAAACTCAGAAGAACTCATTTCTCTTTTTCAGCAAAAATAACATAGAAACGTACAAGCATGTGTGAGTTAGTTTCCACCACACGTGTTGCATGAAGCTTGTTATATGATCCATACACGAATATACCTAAAACTAAGCAGCAACTAACCATCAATTTGTATGAACCATGTACACGATTATTTTTCTGATAAATTGTAGCGTTACCGGTTGTGAGGGGTTAGTTTTTACAGGAAAATAGCTTTTTCAGTTACCAGGCCTTCTACCTCTTGGGAAATACTGAATCCTGGTGAGAACTGAAAACATAATGAAACACTTGAAAATTGTCTCACGTAAAGTCATGAACCTGCAACTAAAAGGTTTCACTAATCATCATAAGTCGTTGATGAAGGGGACATATGATGATCAAATAATTTTTCACGGTGACGATAATGAATTTTTGTATGTACTGATGTCGAAGAGATGATTTTTCGTGCATGTATAAGTAATTCAAAAGATTCATAATTATTATATTTAGCCTGGCAACATCATGAGGAATGGAAGATTGGGGGCGAAGAACACCTTTCCACGTATGAAGACACTTTAACAAAGAAAAACACTTCTACAACGATTAAACATGTTGTGAATTGATCGTCGGTAACAGAAAACTATGTTAATTGAATGAGATGATTTCACAGGCAATGACTTGACTAAAAGTAGCGAGATCTTTAGCGATATATGGAGCCGTATTGTCAGATGCTACACCTTCTCGCAACTACTCTTCAGAATAGCATTGTACTTCAATTAGAAGTACATTCCCTGATATCATCTTAAAGATACAATTGTGCCTACAATAACGTCACTAGGGACTACGTTAAGGAGTCACCCAAGTTGTGTTTTAGTCTAGAATCGAGCCAAAATTTTCGAGTAAAGCTTGGGATCATTCGAGTTTTCCGCTCAAGGTAAATGTGATTAGAGACTTGATTATCAGTTTTCCGTTCTCGAGGTATCTCGTGAAGTCTCGAGGTAATGAGATTTGTTGAGCTTTCATTCGAGTGCGCTAAAGAAGCTAATGTGTTCTGCAGTCCCTTCTACTGTAGATGCAATGGCGCATTTTGCTGCTTCAGGCCTGTGCACCAAAAGTTGGACTGGACGTACAAACGGCGGAAGTTGAACGAGCATTTATGGCTGAACAATTAACGTGTTCTCACTTAGCAATATTTTAACAGAGACTATGATTACAAATTTTCTTTCATAGATTAAGGCTACAGGTATGCAAGAAATTACAAATGTTATTACCGTTACAAAACGATACACTTCTTTAATCTTATTTCTTATTTAATAAATTTCATCTCTGACAAAGCGATGGCAATAAACCAAATTCAGGATGGTTTCAGCTAAAAATACAGTGTTCAATTACTTGTATTAGATGCGTGTAAATGTATATGAACTCCAAGGCTGCAGCCAAGGCAGCACAGAACAGATGCGAATAAAAAACTTACAGATATTAGTTTTCCCTGCATCATAGAAAATCAAAAATTTTAATACTCAAGGAAACCATTTTGTAATTTTAAGAGATTCATTCAGTACCCTAGGTAACAAGAAATTTAATTTCTGAGGTTGTTCTGTGATATACAAAGATACAACTTCTGATGACTAGTTAGACTAGCGAACCAGTACACACATAGTTTAGGTCTTAACATTGAGAACCAATTCAAACATGCTCTGCTATATACTTTCAATTATGAGCTTTATAGCAGATAGAATAAGAAATAATTTACGAATAGATCCAAACTGCGCACAACAGAGGAAACAGTGCAAGAAGAGCTGTGTGAAAATTCACCTATATTGCCTAGGTGACCACAATACTTGCAGCCAACGAAAAGTACGAAAAATCATCACAAAAACATTCAAATTTGATCTTAATCTTAAAATGGACCCCATGCAGCTATAGAAGCAAGTATACGAGTAAAGGGAAAGTAATTGGCTTCTCTCAACATTGGAAATGGAAGCGACTACCGCAGCATCAAATAAATGATTAAATATTATAATTATAGTGACGTGACCTTTATGCCGTTATATGTATATTATGAAACAGCGTTAGAAAAACAGTGAATGACATACAATGACGTGAAGTTCTGATTCTCAACCAATTTCCTCAGCAATACATGTAAATTTATCTTCTGAAATATTTACCTGAAATCGTTCTTGAAGAAAAATACCCAAGGAAATGTTAATATGAAGGTAAAGTTTGCACAGAGCTCAACTCTTCAACTTGTGCTAAGTCAGCCAATTGACCATCATCTGGACTATCATTAATTCATCTTCACTCATTGGCCACTACCTTATCACAACTGACAGACCGGGATACAATCATGCACTCTCTCGATGCTGTGTAAATATAGTCAGGTACAGCAACACAACATGATAAAACAGTTTTATTGGTCAAAATAGATTAATTTTCAGTTGTATTCATACGTGGAAATTATTTTTAAAATACACTGAATATTTGTGGACATGTTAGAGCTTATTATTCGATTTACAAGTAAGAAACAGCGAAGCATGGAAGGTTTTTCAGTTCTATTGAAACCTGCCGTTGATTAGTAGGATTGTTCCTTAACATAATCTTCAAGAGGAGTGATATATTATTAAGCTCTGAGGTACACGCTAAAGTTTAAAGCTTTAGATCATAGAATATTATCAATCAATAAAGATTGCTTCTGATGCAGAAAAAAACAGAGCCGCATTAGTTTGAGAATCTAGTCATTAGATTTCCATTAAATTTCCTATTATTACATGATAAATTTGTTCGTTGATGCTTTTATTAAATCATTACATGATGAAGTTTCTTCTTTCATAAAGAAACCATCTTTTGGATGCTTCAATTCAACGTGTTTTTCTCAGTTTATTTGCTACTAGCCATTGCTTGGTGCTGGTCCATATTTAATCCTCACTTCCATTCACTTTGAAGGTGATTGTGATATTACTTTGGCCTCAACCAGTTCATTATTTTTCTGCATTTAGGGACTTTATTTATGGCAGGTATTATTAGAAAGTTTGTGTTTTTCTAGATCCCTTTTCTTGAATCTTCTGCTACTCACTTTAGCTCAAAGTAAGTACGATTGTCAAAAGATTGACTTTGACTGATCTCTAAGCACGATTATAATTCAGAATAAAGAATGTAAAAACGATGCTTAAATCAATCCCAATCTCATGTAATTCCGAAAATGAAATTCCGTCAGTGAGGAAGATGATAAAGGTGAGAAGTTTCTGTATAGTAAACAGCGTGGTGCGGTCAGACTGGAATTGAAATCAAACGTGATATCTTCTTTGTTGCCATTGACTCACTGATTGCGGGCATGTCAAAGTGGTTTCATGCTGCTAAATTCATTACTAGATGGCTTTGTGTTCTGAGGTAATATCAAAGCAGGCGTCTGGAAGCAGACTACCTTGCCCACGCCTTATTGTTTGACAGAGATCATAATAGACAAAAATAAATGTGGTAACATGAGTAGTAGTAAAAATTATAATTCGCATACAGACAAAACGTGTTTCATAGTTTTGCTATCAAACAATCAGTTCTGCATTGAACGTATTACCCACCTACTGTCGCTTTTGCTATAAAGTCAGGCAATAACATTTAACAAATCATTCTCGTGATGATTTGTCAAATGAAGACGCGATAAAAATCCTTCGTAGTAAAGACCTTCTAATAGTAACTACGGGCAAACTTAGACAATGTTTTATGCTTGGAATTTTCAGTAAATTCTTTAAAGTACATATTCAAAATTATTACAAATATTATCAATAAGAACGTAATTCTTAAGAATGACGTAGTCTACAGAGACCCTGGTATACTATACACCTCAGCGAGTGAGTTCGGCTGTAAGGATCGATAGGGTGAAAAATTTTCGAGAGAAGCAGATTGAGGGAGCTCTCCAAGTAAATAAGTCCTCTGGAATGTGATGAGTGTAGACACTAAGATCCTTTCTATTAAATAATATGATCGCATATCAATGCATATACTCGACAGAATCACTCGGTACGATATGTGCGATCTCTGATACACTCTACTAAGTCTATGACTTACATTCCCCAACGGAAGCTATTTTCGAAGCAGATTTATGTTGCCGATTTATTTTCTCCGATAAAGTATTAAATTTATATTCTCAGAACAAAGTATCAAGTATGTCTTTCTAAGAGTTTGTATTAGCTCATCTTTATTTTCTCCTACTGCAAATAAAAACATTTATTATTTTTCATATCTTCTTTCAATTTCCAGTCCATTCTTAACGTGCGTTTCACTCTAGGCACTCAATTGATTCTGCAATCTCGTAGCAGAAAACTGTTCACTTTTTAATATACCAGTAAACACACACAGTTGTTTCCCATATTGGCCTGAGATTCACGTCCACTTAAATTTATCCTCACTGTACTGATAATTCCTAAGTCATAGATGCATCTGTTTACAACTAGACATATATTTTTCAGGAGGAATCTGTATAAGTCTCAGCATTTAAAATTAATTAATGTTTTTCGATTTATCACTGGGTTTCCCATTAATGAACGGAGTCATCTATGCCGGCCTACTACTCCTGCAGCTGCCACAGGGCGGCCAGGGAGGTGGGAACCCATCCTGCTGTGCCCAGTCCATAATATCGTGAGAAAGTTAGTGCAATGTATTATGAAGTGTAAATTCGTTTATATTTTCCCACCTGATGTACAGTATTACAACTGCCTCATGCCTCACAGTCCTGTCAGCTTCTGTGCATTTTTTGTCGCGCGTTCTGAAAGTGGAAGGTTTGAAATCCGTTCAGAACGTTAATTAAAACAGCAGTCGTGCTAATTGAAAAGTCTTATATTCAATAGAGTACATGGGAACTTTCTGCATTGGGTATGTGTTAGCAAAGCTTCTAAGCAAATGAATGAGAAATTAATATAATTACACATTCTTACAAAAAATTCTACTATATTCCTGAATATGTGGGTGCATGGAACACCAATAGAGTGAACATTGCCTCAAAAATGAGCGTAACTACAAATGAAGCTCAGGCGAGGAATGGCAGGCAGCTCTCCTCTCCGCTCTTGGCTTCAAAAAATAAATTCATACACGAGGGCTTCCCGAGTTAGAGGCAGTCGGCTGGTCTCACTTAATTATTGCAATTCCTCTGCAGCAAACGCAGTGAAAAATACCGTCAGCAATGATCCACACGCAGGAACAACTTGCATCCGAATAGAAGATAACACCCAGTTTTATAAAATGAAATTCAAAATGAGAAAAACTGTGCTAGCTTAAAAACTCGAAGACTACTGAGAGACGATATTATTTCCTGAAATATAAAGCAAAGGACCTTTAAATGAGAGCTGCACATGGAATTTACTGCGATGTTTTGTGTAACAGAATTTCAATGATTTGTGCTAAGCCTTTTTTACACTAACTTGAAATTTAGAAATTGTAAAACTTTAAGGGTTCAATGATAGCAAAAAATTCGAGACAAAAAATCTGTTTAAAATTCTATATAAAACATGGATGTGTTTCAAATTAATAGAAGTTTATCATTGTTTCCACACCAATTTCCAGTTTTCTGAACACAGAGTCGCAATAGGGACTGAGTTACTCGCATTAGGAACTGTGATTTCATCATTTCATTGTTCCACGAACCCCGCGGCGCCCTTTTCCCGATTCCGGAAGTGTTCATGATAACACCGCATCGTATCGCTTCAGCTTTTCTGTCCACAAGCGAAGCTGAGACCGTCTTTCTGGTCGGTGTACAGCCGTTTCCTTCGGCAGCGGTGATCTTGTGTCTATTTTGTTCTGTTTCGTATAGAGTCGCCCAGGTTTTTGTAGAAGAGCCGCCCATAAACACGCACTCGAGTTTCCGACGCCGGTCCTCAGCTGCGACCGCTGCAACCTCACACGGCTATCTTCTTGTTCCTTGGAGTTTCTCTGGAGCTTTGGAAATTTTGCTTTGACTAAAAAGGGTCTTCTTTATTTCAGAACTAGACAGTCTCCGTGGAAATTCTGCGATTTAGATTTGACTAATTTGAAATTATTATAAAGATGAATGCATTGAAGATTTACAACGAATTATTATGTTTTGAATGTATACTTTTTATTAATTTCATTCAGAACTTCCTCTCTACGTCTTATCAACCGATAACATAACCTGCTTGTGATAGACTGTTATTATTTGTAAAATGTTCCTGCTTGTGATGATTTGACTGCTAAGTCGCCTTTGTATGTAGCCTAGTTACGATCTTGAAAAAATGCTCAAATTTATGAAGATATCCGCAAGAATATATATTTTCACGATTTGAGATCAACATTCTGCTCTCACTGTATATTAAAAGTAACAAATCCAACATAAATCTTTGGGTTCAATGCTATTGACTCACAGCAGATCGGGCGTAAAAAGCTCAACTTTATCATTTTCAAAGTACCCTAGTAAGTGTACCAAGAATACCAAGACGTGCAAATTTTCACTTGGCCACAATGAAGACACACATGTCGTTTTAGCACGTATATTCAAAGCTAACTTTAAGTGTCATCATCAAGAAGAGTCACTCCCTGGATTAAATACGCAAATTTTCTACTCATATTTCCTGCACCAACTGAAAGGAAGTGCATTGTAGCAATAATTACAGGACATTGAGGTAAACTGTAACTTTCAACCTTGAAGGAAATGTCATGTTTCACCTACATCATACACATGACCCAACAGTTTCATTCGTTTATAACTACAGGCCCTACAGCTAAGGAAACTTGTCGAACTCAATATACACTGTACCATTTACAACGAATGATACTCGCTAATGCTAATTGTATAGTACAGATGTAACAATTGTGTAATTTTTGAGTAAGTTTCAAGTGAAACCAATAGTGAACAGCTGCACACTATTATTGCAATTACTTATGTCTTTAGTACCCCGCTTCACATATCTTTACGAGCTGTTCAAATTTTAACAATGTTAGGAAACTTAAACAAGACGATGACACTTGAGCTGTTTCTTATCAATGCAATTTTGGACCGCCAAATTAGTAAAAATTTCCAGGATAAATCAAAACAAATCGTAACTGTTGATTCGAAAAATTAGAGAGTGTTCTTTCCAACAATACCCCACAATCAAGTAATAACTGTGATATTAATTACAGCCTTCAACCAACTGCAATAGTATTTTACAGTGCTCACGCAAGCATCAAAGAAAATTTAATGTCATTTGAGAGAGCTATAATTTTTTTTATCTACTCAATAATCAATGAGTGATGCAGCCCACAGCAGTTTAGGCAAGGTGACTGCAGTCAAAATTCCTTAACATTGATTTAGGACACATTTCATTGCTTATCCTTCACTCTGACATTTAAGACTCATTGTCATGTTGAAAATACAGTTACTGTTCGCATAAGACTGGGCTTCGGTTTATGCGCAGCCACCGTAGTCGAGTGGTATGCGGCCCGTGTTCTGTATCGGGTCTCTGCTTGTGCAGAAAGACTGCGTGCGGGTTCGAAACCCGGCAATGAATACGAGCTATTTCTCGTTTCACGCCGTGAGCTCGCACTTATCGGTAAGACCTCAACTCATCGCCCATGGACACATCCCAGGATTGTCGCATGGAGCTCACCATCATCCTTACTCTAAGAATGTTAACCTTAAGAATTTGAAAAACCAATGTACTAAATGTCTATGTACTGTGTACTTGATTGGAAATAAAGATTGTTTGTTTGTTTGTTTATGCCTTCTTTTACTAATCGCTCCATCACATTTTCCTTTGCCCCCTGTGATAACCTTCAGATATTTGAAGCGATAACTGAAATATTTGTTAAATGAGCTCAAAATTTGATATCTCTAGCCAGGTTACCCTGAACTAAAATTTATTGGATTCTTTTATATTTAATTTCATCTTAAAGTTCAGTAAAATCAAAAGTTTGGATATTTTCAAGTAGCCTACTTCATCTTGATTGATTGCTGCTACCTACGCTTCACATGTTTTTAAATCATATTGAAAAAGAGCAAACATATCCATAAACTCGTAGTGCTAAATTGTGATAAAAAATCTTATGGAAAACATAGTAGGTACTACCTGGACCTTTTTCCTCCTACCGTAAAATTTTAGCCGTTCTATCAGTTTAACATGACAATTATTGAGAAAAGAGTTTTTTAGTTATTGTGCTCTGAGAAGGGAAAGTGTCTTCACAACCCCAGAATTTTTGTGAAGCTATTGCACATATAAGAAAATCTCGTCACACAGGTACAAGTTTGCTTGATTAAAAGGCCTCCAAGGACAGACAAATGAATGAAATAAAATAGTACTAAAAGAAGTAAAAAAACACAAAAGTTATAATACATATGTTCTCGCACATACACTAATCCTGTATAAAAAAAGGCTTTTGAAGCTTAATACATAAATGTAATATGCACAATCATACCCTATGAACTTAAATGAGGTTAAACGTAGACCAAATGTCTTTCAATGGAAAGGAAAGATCTGAGGAATGCCTGGTTGCCGTGACTCATTGTTATGTTGAAAATACAGTTACTGTTACACCTGTTTCAAATGCAATCCCGGCAAGCAGTTTACAGGGAAAAATACGTTAACTGATCAGTGTTTGGATTTGGACCTTCAATTTGACCTCAAAGCGTTTTTAACGGCGGAAAAACGTGTACTATTCATCAAACTTGTATTTTGAGAAGGTGGCAAGATGAAATACAGACGACCATGTCTATATTTCGTCAAGAAGATGGTCAAAGAAACACGTCTGTTGATAAGAATAAAAGTGTACAAAGACTTCCCGAAGACCTAACACTATTGATCCGCTAAAGTCAACAACACTACGGTGTCGCTCTCCAGCGGCCGACCCAATGTTTCTCTAGCTGTCAGCAATGAACGATCAGCGTAAACACATTGGTCACCTCTTCAAAATTTTCTGCATAACCCCTCTTAATGTCCAAAAGCTCACAATGAACACGTTTTCCGAGTTTTATAGGCTTTATTTATGTTCATATTTACATAGAAACCTTGTTTGTATAGCGAAATAAGCGCAATTTCTTATTATTTAAACTTTCTAAGAAATAGTTAGGGCAAATATGAGTGGGCATTCGTCCATCCGTCTTGGAACATATTTATACAGATACAAATGTAAATTAGCTTAAATTGCAGCCATTTCATTGGTAAATACATACATTTTTTTGCATTTACTAAGCGTTGTTTCATTTTATGGTGTCACCTATTATGTGGGAATTGGCATGTTGGCTATAATGGAACTTGTTTTTATTTCATACAATTAACATTACAAAAAAATTGCCTGTAATTAATCTCCTAATATGAGGGAAATGGTTAGGGCAGGCTATTCCATTTCATTTGCAGCGGTAATGAAATTAACAGTAAACCGAATATGAATTCAAGTATACTTGGAAATCATTGTTTTTAACTCAATTTAGGGTTAAATAAACTGCTATGAATTTTATATTTACCTATTAAAAACGTCAGTTATCTTGAAGTTTTCGGGGGAAATCCGTTATGGGAAACAAACTCATAAATTCACACAATATCGTTACTGATGTTCCAGTTCAAAGGTTTGAGGAAATGTTGCACATTCTAACAATGCTTGAATATTTATTTCCAGAGTTTTTCGTCTCTCTATTCAAACCATATTCTTCTTTAAGATCACTTTTAGAAACTAAAAGTACTTTTTTTAAGTATCTTGCGCAATTAAGACAAATTTTTGGAGGTAACAAAATTGAGGAAAATTTTCTTAAAAATAAAATGAACGTAAACTTACCGATGACGATCACCTTCAATAATTGTAATTGGGAACTGTTAAACGCAAATATAAATTCCAAGCAATGACTTGAAGGTCGAATGCACTGGTCTGCCTATTTGAGCAGTGGTTTTCAATTGTTTATTAGGCTCTCGAGGTCCATAATCTTCATACCACGCATCGGCAAACAGAATTATACGAGAACTCACTTAACCTTCCATCGGGCGCAACTGATCTGACAGACACAGCTATTTTAATTTTCCTTAGCTCATACAAACTATTCTGAAGAATTGTTCCAAATGTTAACTAGCTTCCTCATTTTAGGCAACATTTCACATTATGATATTCAGTAGTTAATTTGTCGCCAGGAAGAGAGCGCGTGCAAGTTTTGGTCCGTCAGGCACATTGCCCCGTGTTACATTAAATAAGGTAAATATTTTATATATTCCAGAGAATATTTTATATGTTTTAAGCGAATGATATTGTTTGAATATTTTAAATACTGCGTATATATCATTCATATTATTTTTACAGCGTTATGACATTTTCCAAGAGCAACTTTGATTTGGGAACAGATGAAGGCATGCGCCAACTCAAAGAGATGTTATTTGACGATGATGAAGAGTATTCGAATAAAAATTTTGTAGATGATAGTGATACTGAAGATGAAGATCATCTTGAAATGTGTGATGTATCTTCTGACTGTGAACATAAATATGAAGATTGTGAAAGTGATGAAGATTTATCTAATTCTGAATATTTTCTAAGTAAAGTTAAAATTAGTTAATGGTATAAACCCTTTTCCAAAGACTAGGAGAATGGGGCCTGAAAATATATTTTAACAAGTTTGTGGAGTGGAAAAGAAGGCTGAATCTGCAAAAATAATTGTAGATTGTTGGCCAAGCTTTTTCTGATGTTATTCTTGAAATTATAGTAAAATATACTAATCAGTGATTTTCTCAAAGATAAGTATGAGCGAGAAAATGATGCAAAGCCGACAGATGTTATTGAAATACGAGCTTTTATAGGTCTTTTATATTTAACTGGAGCATTTAGAGGAAATAGACAGAGTCTCAAACAACTGTGGGGAATAAATAGAGATAGCATTGAGAAATTCAGAGTTATTATGAGTATTCAATACATCCGATTTCGATGAGTAACTCCAATAAAATTTCTCATCAAAACTGGTTTTCTTCATTTTTAGATGTTTCTTAGTTTAGATAAAATAAGAATTTTAGCGGTGATTTAAACTGCTTCAATATAAATAATGTTCTGTTTCTTTTTTTAAGTAGGATTACATTTTCTTCAAGAGGAATATACATCAAATATATATTTTTTTCTCATTATGAAAATATATATTGTTATTTTTATTTTAAAATCAAATTACTGTATTAATATAGAAACATATAAAATAAAGTTACATAAAAATCGGTCTTCATTTGCTTGCATAAAAGCTATTATCTTGGTGCGCTTGTCAGGCACAACATTGCGTCCGATCATATTCTGATCTGACTTGCGCCCGACGGAGATGTACAACTAATGTGGACACATTATACATACATGTATTATAGGTGTTTCTGTGACCAGAGACGACACTTTTTTGTAAGTTCATCAGATGAATGTTATTAGATAAACTTCAAATTCAGTCAAATCCTAGGTTTCAGGTAACGCTGAAGAAATTGTAAATATGATTATATCATTTTTGATGAAAAGGTTTTAAAGCAAATTTTCCGCAGATGATTAATCATTTTTGATGTGATTCATAGCTTAACGGTTAGTCAATTTAGAAGTAGATCAGTAGCGAAATCTAGATGAACGATAAAAATATTTTTCATTTTTTATGAATACTACATGCTAATTGAATTCAAGTGTCACATACAAAAGGTTCCTATGTCCAAGAAACATAATAAACAACCATAAAAAACGCTTTCTAAGAAAAATAGTAGATTTTCCTATAATGATTACAAATTCAATATTTTGTCCGTCCTAAACATACTTTTGAAAACTATCGGTAGTTCATTGTTAAAAAACAAATGGGGTAAATTCATAACAAATAAATGAGTCATATGTGTTAGCATGGCTTAAATGCAGATTTATAATCACAGTATTTACATTTTTTGTGAATGTTACTCGCATATTGGTGTTACATATACTCGTATTATGACCATATTTTACTTTGTGCGTTCATTCGCTAGACTTTAAAAGAAAAAACGCTGAGCAAGGTGTAAAAAAAATGTATACATACTTTAAATTATCATAAAATCATTTTTTTCAAAATACATTTCATTTTTTGAATTTTAGTAGAATTTACAGACAATTCATTTCGTTTTAACTCCTGTTTTTAAACTGGTATCCGTTTTGGTCCCAGCACTGCAGACAACGCGAAGCAGTGGAATCGCAAACATCACTAAGCATTTTGTTTGGTATTTGTGTTACACACAAATACCAAACATTCTCGTTCAATAGCTCCTCTCAATTCAGTGACTGTCTACGCTGTGACAAAGACAAAGTCATTGCTATGAGATCTGCAACAGCCGTCATCAATCTATCGTCTTTCATGAACAGGGTTGAAAGAAAAATGAATAATTTTCGAATAATTTACTCTTTGAGAGGAATAAGTGTACAGGTAATGTGTATATATGGTACAATTCTTATGATACCTCCATGTGTACTTCTTTCGCCATTGATCTATTTGTAAAACAAACTATCAAATAGAAGTAAAAATTGAATGCAGATTAGGTATTTAAACAAGATTTTTAATTTTTAACAGTTTAGGAGTCAAACCAGAATCCAAAGTCATCAGGCTTTTGACCTCAGATGCACATTGTGCACAACGGTGTGCGTATTGTGTCTACACTTCCATTCGACAAAATATTAGGAGAATGTTTTCTAGACAATGAACCTATGCAATAAAAAGTTGTTTAATCTTGGTTAGAAATATCTCTTGGGAAATAAAACTATTTTAAAGGAGTTGTATACTGATTGAACGTTAACTAATTCAAAATGTATTCCAAAATTTTGCTGACTGAAGGCTGAGATGGTTTTTGACTCCCAATTACGGTTTGAACCAAAATAACGTAGAACGATTGTTCGAATGAATTTTTACTTTCCCTGGTTTGATTTCCGGTAAAATTCTGGGAAATTCTAAATCAATTTACACCAAAGTTTTGCAAAGCATTCAATTGATATACATCTTATAATTCTTAGTAAAATAAATTTGCATTTGAATCATTTTCCTATTGTAAAGAAAGACAGCCTCGTACCAATAAAACCTCTCGAGTTTATAAGTTCAGCTGTGAACAAATTTAATCGACACAAGTTGACTCAGTCTCTTTAGAGAGGCAGAACTCGTAGGAAGACAGAAGTTTTCGCACTAGCTATGCTGTTGTGTCCCTCGTCCACCCTGCTCTACCGTATGCAACACGACTGATATTCATGTTATTAATTCCAATTCAAGTATATTTACAGTATTAAAGGGAATCTGGAATTGTTCGGGTTTGGAATCATGAAATCCTTGCGCGCTGTTAAGTTGAAGTTTTCTTTAAACAATGAATTAAGTTCTTATCCTTTTCGTTTTGTTATATTCAATGTTTATGCTCTTATAAAAAGGGATTGTTAAACATGGGGCCTAAAAGAATCTTTAATAACTCCTTGATCATTATATGGGTTTTTCAATAAAATTTATGAAATTCTGAGAAATACGAGCTTTATTATCGTTACTTTTTGAATATAATATTCTTCATGTACCTCTCTGTGAGCAGACAAAAATCAAACTGTTGAAAATGCAAAGTAAATAGTGGATTTAAACTAAAACAAGTCTCAGACATTTATCTCAGCAATTCAAAGTAAACTATTCTTCAACTCAGAATACATTGAAAACGAATTAAGTAATGCATCCATACAAAATTCAAATTTGCCAGTAACTGCAGGAACAACATTTTGATCGCCGTGTTTCGTTCTGTGAGTGGATACTCCAGAAGAATGATGAAGACCCAGATTTTGTTGGAAGGCTGCTTGTATCAGATGAAGCCCATTTCAGCTTCAGCGGATGTTTCAACAAGCAGAACACTGTTCGTTGCATATATTGCAACGAACAGAACTTGCATCTGTTGTCAACAAGCAGAACACTGTTCGTTGCATATATTGCAACGAACAGAACTTGCATCTGTTGTCAACAAGCAGAACACTGTTCGTTGCATATATTGCAACAAACAGAACTCGCATGTGTTGTCAACAAGCAGAACACTGTTCGTTGCATATATTGCAACAAACAGACTTGCATGTGTTGTCAACAAGCAGAAAACTGTTCGTTGCATATATTGCAACGAACAGAACTTGCATGTGTTGTCAACAAGCAGAACATCAGAACACAGCGAATTGCACCTGACCTCACCAGCGCCGTAATGAACAGTCTACGTAATCGTGCCGAGTTTTGTCTGCAGTTTGGGGAGCGGTACAGGAAGAATATTACAGTCAAAAAGTAATCAGAATACAACTAGCATTCCTTAAGATTTCATAAATGCTTTTTTAATTTATTCAAGAATATAGGGGTGTTATTAAATATCATTTTAGGCCCCAAATATGAAAATGACCCAGTACTTTATGTCCAAATTCCTTGTTTTTCACAGTGATGACTACTTGTATGCTATAGCTCTCAATGGATGGAATCTCATAATTTTCTAAGTATAACATCTGATCACCAGTCTTTGTACTTTTCTTGGTTATCAAATTTTCAAAAAACTCTGATCGACCCAACAAATCCCCTAAGAGTTTATTATCTTCGGTGATTTGAGAACACGTTTTCAAGTCCACCATGGAAGTTGAACTCACTTCTCTCAAATATGAGAGCCATGTCTAAC
>VCRD01000427.1:4774-35730 GCA_006783055.1 Trinorchestia longiramus | reverse complement strand
TAGCATTGAAAAATGTGAATGTTTTAGTGTACATGAACATGAGCTGCCGTACTGTTGTTGCGTTTTCTTGCTACTTCCCACTGACGATCCCGCGGCAGTCCCAGTCAATGCATCACAACAACCCCTCGTTGCTGTCACGCTTTCCTAACGCACGCACTGATTGCTCAATAGCAGTAGCTTTTTAAATATCTTTTATATATACATATATATATATATTTCACAGAAGCTATCGCATCGAGGACTTGATCAAATTGGAAACCTTCGTTTGCAGCTTCAAACGAGTTTGTTCCTTTCTTATAAGCCGTAAAATACTACCATTACTAGTTGTATAATTATATTGAACTAAGTAAAAACACATGGCTATTGTTGCGTGTATTCTTGCATTTACCTTAATCGTAGAATATGATCATTACTGCATGTATTATTGTATTGAACCAAGTCGTAGAACATGATCATAACTGTACGTATTATTCGTTTGAACTACGTCGTAGAACATGGCCTTTAATGTACGTATAATTGTGTTGAGCTACGTCATAGAACATGACCACTACTGTACGTATGAGTGTGTAAGACTAAGTCATTGGTAATTGTCGCATGCGGACATTGATTCAACAGCAACGTTCCTATGATGTACAGTAGAACTGACTACCTGCTAGGAACGGTCGTAGGCAGCCAGAATGTGAGAATTATGAAACTTTTATTGTACGAACGCTCCAATATACCTAATGTGCTCTAGATGTGTAAATCAAAATGAACACAAAGAGTGTCATTTAAACCAGTCTCCTTTGTTCAGCTCAGTTTTGACTACAGAATTGGGACGTTAAATTTATAGAATTACTGAAAACTTTAAATATATGAGATGAGGGTAATTTTTAAATAACAAAAACACAATTTTACCGTTTCCAATTACCAGTGATTGTGTTCGAACATGATGAACTCGTCTGATACACAGGCATGTATGATATATAAAGATGCTTTGTATAAAGCTTTTCCTAGTGAATTGCATAACTCGATGCAATGCTGCAAAAGATAAGACAACACCCAGGACCGGTCACAAAAGTTGCTTGCTATGCCTACGACGCCTGAGAACTTGCAGGAGTGCTAATGAATTGAAGAATTCCTAAGTTTAAATCCAAAGGGCTTGAGATATTATAACTATCATATATAACTTTGAAACGAACTTCTACCTTCTCACTACCGAAAATAGAAATTATTCCGACAGTTCAACACAACGCCCTGAGTATAAACAAGTACAGTGAGTTTGAAATCACGCGTGAAAATTTTTTGCAATGATTTAACTGCAGGAATGCCAGCAGACCACAGAGCTGCGAGATAACTTTCAGAGACTTCAGCGCTTAACGCAGTTTAGGCCTTACATGTTAGACGTACTTCAATCCACTGATTTTACATACCCAGTTCAGGAAATGTAGTAGCAAGTACCTTTTGTAAACCTGATAAAATCTCTTTCTTCGACGCGTCTTGGACGTTAGAATAAATTGTTAAGAAATGCTAAACCGCGTGTGTCGGACAGCATGCGAGCGGCAGAGTTTCTTCGCTCTCTTGACGCACAACCACTTTCGACCACGGCTTCGCACCAACTGACGCCGCAGCGTACATTTTTTCTAGTGACTAGGGCTTCATATGTAATAAAATATTAATAATGGTATTATGTGATGTATAGAACTAATACAAACCTACTTTATAATATACAGTGACTCAAATCCGGCTCTAAAAAGCCAATTGGTATTTAAATCCTGGTTCATTAATCCGTAGATTTTCTGGTGCAATTTTTTGTGTGTTCCGTTGCGAAATAACATTACAATAACTGAATTTGGATATCATTTTCAAAAATAACGAAAATTTCAGTTTGCTGTATTATACACGAATGAAATATATATTCCAAAATTCATCTGAACATGGACAGAAACCTCGTAGAAACAAAAAAGTGATACTGACTTGTCCACAAGTAACCGCTATCTGATACCTACTACCACGGCACTGCGTGGTTCACACGATATCTGATGATCTTATTATTTTTTGGCCGAAGCTCTTGTTAACATGTCATAACATTTTGGCCATTTATAAGAATACACATAGATTACAGGGTTCCCATTTCTGAATACTTGTTTCTAATTCTTGTCATAAGTTTCACTGGAGATTTCGTCCAGCAGATATGTTCCTTCTGTTCCTCTGTGACGAACTTGACTCAGCAGATATGTTCCTTCTTTCCCTCTGTGACAAACACATGCCAATGATTTTATCATCTGCAAATCATTTACGGAGAATAAATAGGAAGAGATTATAGCAAAGAAATCTACTATACGTTTCATCACTCTATTTGTATACGTTCATATACATAAAGATTGGAACCTTCCCTTGAAAAATAATTCGAGACTATTGTAAGGAAGTTCACAAATACATACTTAATTTTCCCGGATGTTAGCGTTATGAAGTTTGTAAGATTGACTAATTAAGAACGGAATACACAGTGAAATATACAGGGAGGGTCAAAAGTATCTGACTCTTTTCGTAGGGATAGTAAATAAAAAATTTTGATGCTGAGCAATTGAACTAACATTTTTTTTTAAGCATGAAATTCTTTCGACAATTACTAGGTAGCTAGTTTCAAATATTGTATCGCTCAGATTAACAAGTGCTCTCATTTTAGCTGATCTGGTCTTTTCCACTTCTTCATAGCTGCGAAGAACAGTTACAAATTCTGCAAAACTGACACCATGTCCTGTTGTGTATTGACAGCAAAAAATTATGAATACTATACTGGCAAATCTATAAGCATCATCACTACCAGGATCTCCCATTCAGTGGTACTAGCATTCTTTAATACCGTATCTGTCTTCTATGCACAAAGAAAATAGCCAGTCTCTGTCCCACTTTTCTTGAGTTTTGTTAGTTCCGTTTACAAAGTGACAGCACTAGGCTTGCTCTTACCTCTATAGTACTCTTTTAGATTTTTCTTCCTGTCATCAGCTGCATCATGGATACCATTTAAAAGGCGTTTATCGTTCAAAAAATGTACAAGTTCTGAGAAAACAAGGGAATTATTTGATGTATATCCACAACTTTGCCAGCTCGCACTACATCCAGAATGCGGATGACCAGAACTGTCCTTCTTCAGAGTGGAACCATTGGTTTCATAAGGTACTATCGCGTAAAAAAGAACAGTTACGGAGCAAACATCTCTGAGCAAACACGCTCATCCCTCACATGCTGACCATAGCTAGGCCAAATACTTGTGTTAAAACCATTAATGCTTCACCTTTTACGAGTGAAGACGATGACACTATGTGTAAATTTTCTTAAAAGGTCGCCCACCATTACGGGTTTAGTTCCATGATGACACCAGGACAAGAGACTTAGATTCAATAAGTGACCGCTGTGCAACTGTGTGTTCAAAAACTCGTGGAATGTCAATGACTAGACAGAGAGAAGGAAAAATTATAACGGTGTCTTCAAATATTTATTTGTCTAGACTAAAAATACTTAGTATTATACAAAAGACAATAATGATTCGGAAATTGAGAAAAGTGAGGCGAATCTTTACAATAAAAGTTCTAAATTGACTACTCTAATAAATCAAAAATATAGATAATCGAACAATCACTAAATATGCTTGATACTTGAGTGAAACTGGTGTTGAGTGCGGAGAAATGCGTCAATTGAGCTCGACAACAAGCCATCAAAACTATTGCACAAACACCTAAAGTGAGACACTGATGTAGCAACTCTATGAACACAACAGAAAAAACGAACACTTCTAAAATATTAATGAGGAATCTATGAACGTGAGCATTTTTAAACGTCAGGTATTCCTGAAGTCCAAGAAGAACAATCTCCCCATACGTCTAAGCCTCGAAGTGATGGTTTGGCAAACGTAAGACAGGGATGATTCTTTAGGGAATCCATATGGAACCTCAAGCTACAGGTGATGACGCAAGTCAAAATAAAAATATAAGCTATAATAATGAAGCGGCTTAGAAGGCTTCAGTAAAAATGAGATTGAATGATGAGGATTCCTGAGGAGTGCACAAACTGATCGTATCAACCCTATAAAATTGCAGAAATTATATACTCGGTTGGAGCAATTTGAACAGCATCGATGCACAGGAAGTAGATCGTAATTTTATCAAATGAACCTAAAGGTGAAAACAATAAAACGAATTGTCACTTAAAATTCACGTGCTTCATCTTTCCGACTTTGCGCTAATCACGTAGATTACCAACAACTTCAGTGACAAAGGACCCCCAAATATCAGAAAAAGAAGTCAGCTGATAACCGATATATGTTCTTACATCGATAATGCTCCGGCCGATTTGCGAACCCGGCCCCTACACTCTCCAAGCCCCGTCAATAGAATCACTCTAGAGTTCTTCACCTCTTTTCCTCAACTTGGTCGGATATGTTGCCATAGGATGATACTCATTATACCACATAAATAAAGCGTTAACCCTTGGAAATAGCATTATTGTTAACATTCAAGCGCCGTCCGTAAATATCAATTAGCTGATATTTTCAATTAACGGTAAACATCAAAACCCGGAATTTACTGGGCAGATTGAAATATCTTGAAGGATACGTGGCACGGGGCGAAGCTGAGCAGCAGCTTCATATAACCACTTCAATAAAATCTCTGATGGGAGACACAGAAAAATGAAAAACAAGCGACGGCCTGTTTCTCAAACACCTTTTAAAAAGAAGAGCGGGAAGTATTGGCAAACTATGATACTTACAAACTTTTTAATGTATTTGACGCAGATTGGGAGAAATTTCTCAGTTGAGGATAGAATAATTAGGTCAGTGAATTGTATTTCTTAAAGGCTCTGCTATATATTTGACTTTCATGTTGCACAAGGAAAGATGCCTGAAACGGTAGAGCACAGATTGACTAGTCAACAATTACTCGAAGACAAGGCACGCCGTTGTGACGGTGTGGGAAGCGATTACCGAAACTGCCAGGAGTCCGTTTTTTTAGTGGATTAGGAAGTTGCATTTAATCACGAAAAATGACACTTTTAAGTCATCATTGTTGGCCTGGCCAAATAAGCTGTGAAATTCGACATTCGTGAATCCAACCAGATTTTGCAATCACTCATGCAGTCAAAAATCCCCAAGTAGTTAACATTGAACGTGTCAGATTTCGTTTCACGTGGAATATGACTTCCTTCCTCCTCAGACCTGAATTTTCTTCATTATTGTACCTCATTCATATTGGAGACAATGATTTCAGCTACGCATCGTCAAAACTTAGAAGTTAATAAAAACCAAACTTCCAAGTGATAGCAAATCCCTCAGTTATTCGTGACTCGTGCATGTGTTTCTCCAGACATCCACAGCTTGTAGACGAGAACAGGAAACTATTAGCTAAATGATGTTAATTCCGAATGAATATATCAGGTCATCCTATAAGTTCTGTTCGAATTTTCATTTATGAGGCACCCACTTTCCAAGTTTAGGAACTTTTTCATGTTTTTGAAGATGACGATGAACAGTTGTATGGTTTGAACTGAGAACCACTGCTAATTCTTCAGCTGATAAAGCAGGATTTTCTTCAAGGGCTGCTTCAAGAAACTTTTCATCTAATTCAACTGGACGTCATCTTCAAGGATCAAATCTCCAACTCTGAATTTCGCAATGCATCTTCTGCAAGTTCTTTCATTCACACATTCCTCTCCATAAACTGATTGAATGTTTCTAGCCGCTTTGGCTGCTGAGTTTCCTTTCTTGAACTCCTAAAGCATTATGTGCCTCAAATGATTCTTGGGTACTTCCACGTTAGCAGGGTTTTAATCAAATAAAATTTAATTTTATTATTATCTGAAATAAAATTTGATCAGCTTAATTGCATTTAAACATAAAAACAATGTTCAGCTCCATTAGACATTATAAAATACTCTTTAAATTTCGTTCAATTCAAAAAAAGGAAAAATTCGGACAAAACATGGGATCACCAGATATATTGAACTATTTTTTTCTTTTTGTCAGATTTCTACGAATAATCCATTATGTATGAAATAACTCTCCACTAATTTTGTTCGCTATTCTTTTCGGTTTATCATTATTTTGGGTTACCTAATAATTGAGCTTTTATGAGTACAATACATTCTTTGCATCAGTATACTACAGAAACCCCATGAAGCTCCAAGGTTTCCTCTTTTATTTAATATGTAACTTGCTGTTTTTGGTGAATTAGGTTTTCTTTTGTCTAGTTTTGAAATTTGAAGTGACTTTTGCTCCTCCCGTTATATATGTATAGACATACATATGTAGGGTTCCTTTCTATAAATCGACGTTGAAGTTAGATAAGGTGATATTGTTACTTAAATGTGAAGACGATGAAAATTGTGTAGTGTTAGAATAACATATACATATTTTGAAATATTATTTGTGCACTAATCAAACCAATACCACACTACTGACTCTAATGTCCGTCCATTAGTACCAGCTCACATTACGCTCTATCTGAATTAAGATCTAACTGAAGAATCGTACACGCGTAATGTTACTATTCAAAAAATATATGAAGCTTCAGAGATATGTCTTTGATTTTCATTCACGAATGCTGAAATGTTGTCTTCGATCTAAATAATAAAGTCTCCTTCATTTCGAAAGCATACACGAGACTTATTAAGCACGAAGGCAATGTGTTGGTTTCGAGCCGAGCAATGCAGTGCAATAAGTGGAAGTTTTATTAAGGCGGCAGCTGCCATCAAATATTGCGTGTATCCAATTGCCCAATAATAACGCGCGGGCTGCGAAAAGAAATAAACTATGGAAAACATTGTGGCTCTGTATGATGGAGCTCGGAGTGACCGACGTGTGGCGAAACTAAAGTCAGGACGACGGAACTCGGGATAGTCAAACATCAAAATGACGGAAGCTATGGATGGTTAAAGTTCACGATAACGGAAACACAAAATTGTTAAAGTTCGAGATGACAGAAACTGTGAATGGTTAGAGTTCGGGATGACGGAAGCACAAAATTGTTAAAGTTCGAGATGACAAAAACTATGGATGGTTAAAGTTCGGGATAACGGAGGCACAAAATTGTTAAAGATCGAGATATCGGACGCTAAAGATGGTTAAAGTTCGGGATGACAGAAGCGCGAAATGGTTAAAGCTCTGGGAGATAAAAATTTAGGATAACTGAAATGACAGAAGGTTCGGATGAAAAAATCTCAGAATGACTTGAACTTAGGAAGACTAGCTCGGGGTGACTGGATATCAAAGTGAATGAAGCTGCACAGAACGACTAATGCTTGCGGCTGCAGCTAGAGATGACAGCAACCGTACTTTTCGCTCAGTGAACCACGTTAAATATAACTCCAGAATATATAATACCTTTGAACGCTCAACGCAAATTTCTTCGAGCCTGTGAACGTCGTTAAAGTGGAAAACCGTCAAAAAGCTTTTTGACTTTTTAAGTAAATGCACTCTTTTAAAAAAAAACTTCACATGAAATGAAAAATCTCCAGTAATCCCTTGTCAATACGAAAAAAAATTGACATATTTTTGCTCATTTCAGTTTTTGGTCTTTGTATTCTCTCTTGTAATCGCACTTTACAAAATTGATATAAATTTTTAACATACTATTAGAAAATGTTTGAAATGTTCATAATCTTTCTTAATATGTTATGCTAAGAATCGCTATACATATATGGCAGTTCATTCTATTTTACTGAAAATTCATATATTTTGAAAAATTAATAGTAACAGTCAGGCTAAAAAACAGTGTTTTCGGAATAAGCACAGGATTTTTCATTTATAGCTGTTCATTGGAAAGCAGAGATTTATAAAATTACACAAGTAAAACTCCTAAGTACCATAAATAACGAGTGGTAGAACGATAGAACTCTAACGTGATCACAATCGCTCAATTGTAACTTTTTACCAAGTTCTGGGAAATTTTCGATAAAATTTAGCATAATTTTGTCCTTGCAAGTCTTTCATCATTCTCCACCAGGATGTCCTCGGCTGTCAGATTGCTAAACTCGGCCACAGAATTTCATTTGGATTAAAGTCATGCGCCTTAGATGATCGTTCCATGGCATTTATTTGAACCTTTTGTTACTATTCAGCAATCAATTTGAACGTAGTCTGGGGTTGATGAGTAACATTCACATTGCTCATAATTTTTTTGAAGATAATCTTCTAATATTTTATTTTTGTATATCTTTCAGTACCGGTTAGTAGATATTGCCTAACGTACTTGTTCAGTTCAATCGTAAGATACTTGTAGGTCTCCTGCGGTGCTTCTTTATGTGTATTGTGTGTTTTACATAGCGAGCTTATCCAGTTCCTCTGTAAGCACTTTCCAGAGATTACAAAATAAAATACTGAAATACACTTAGAGCATTAATGAACAGCACTCTATCCTACATGCACGAATCCTGTTGATTTGTCTACCTTTAGTGGCGTAGAAGACATGCATCACAATGACTATCATGCTAATCGATAACATTGAGTTTTTATTCGTTGTATTCTTAGACAATACGTTTGGAATCGTATACGAACACTGTTCATGGAAGTGTTGAAGGAAACATTATTTTTTCATACCGAACAGCTCATTTTCGTTGTAAATTTTTGGTCTGTGCTATATCATATACGTAATAACAAGATTAAAACCCGTCAGTCACAAGTTGTAACACGATTTACGTTCCCTTGCTAACAATGTTTTTATTGTATGTTTACGTAATTCTAAGCATTTTTAATTCATACATTTTCTCTACTGAATCAAGAAATACACTGTAAGAGTCATTTAAAGGCAGGGTTAGAACCGATTTCTTGGTAGATGTTGCATCATGTGACCTAAGAAATTTTGTCCGTTCTTTTCACGCATATCACTTTGCTTGGAAATTCGGGACAGGCACAAGACTAAGATGATGTGTGCTAGCCTACATACGCTGAAGAATGAGGTTATAATGCTGTGACACCTTTCAATGGAAACAAATAATGAATAAAATATGAGACTATTGTAAAACACAAAATATGATCAAATTCAATCTTTATTACCCATAAGCCTAGGAATACTTACTCGAACCAATGTAAAAATTTTATGATGTAAAATTATTGTTTCATGTGACAATAGCAAGATGTAAGAAAATATTATATTAGCCAAAGCACGAGCAGCATTTATGTCTCGTTGAGTGTATACCTATTGCTAGTTTCCTTGAACATCATCTTCTCGCTTGAGATGGTGAAAAGACAACTGAAAATCTAAATCGGACTTAAGATATCATTAGAGATTTTTAAAGTCCGACACTGGGACAAGTAGAACCAGTGTTGGGTAGTATTTAGATACAGTTAAAAACATAGAATATAAAGCACGAAACGAGTTTGAACGTCGTCGTAACGCAATGGTTCCTTGGTCAAATCCATAGCTTGACAAGCAGTTGAAGATGGGTTTTCTTGGGCAGTGGTCGGAACTGCTCTGAAACTTTTGTTGCTCGTCATACGCGTTAACTATTGTTAAAATAGCCTTCAAAAGTTTTATTTCATGTTCCTCATCGTCTTCAAGTACTGACAATAAAGAAAGGACGCAAACAGAGTTTTGGAATCCATCGCTACTACAATCGACCACCTGCAATGAGAAGAGGCCATTTTCTACGGACACTTCCTACCTACCCTACTTACCGTACAGAATAAATTCAATGAACTGAAGTCAAAACAGTTAAAACATCGAGTCCCTTTCTTACAGGCAGTTTTTCACGGCTTTCAGAAAAGGTTTCAAAAATACCTTCAGCTAGTTGATAAACTAGACATTCATGCCGCTATATTGGCTGTAACCACTCATCCTTACTTCAAGTTGCGATGGGTGGATATCAACAAAGCGTAGGACTGCGAAAGTAAAATTACCACTGAAAAATTACCTCACAATTTCTGCCTGAATATTCCAGTCTGCAAGTTCTGTCGATGCCTCAGAGGAGGCAAACTCGACGTCGTCCGAAGATGAGTACTTCGGCTTCGAAAAGAGAAGCTCATTCAGCAAATATTAAGTAGACCAGCTTATGGCATATCTCAACGACAGTGACAAACTATTGAAAGGTTAAAACGGAATCCTCTTATACTAAAAATGTTTCTTTGTGTTAACACAACTTTGCCGTCTTCTGTCCCGGTCGAAAGGTCATTATCTCTTGCTGGCTTAACTTTAATCCCTCATAGAAATAAACTTGACGACAAAACTGTCTAACAGTTGATATTATTGCACTCTAATGAAAAATTTTGATTATCCGGTCCATGTTCGGAGTTTGTAAACAGTATTTTCACTGCATGAATCCCGCATGAGAATTTAACGTTTAAGAGGAGTAAAATTTACATATACAAGACTTATACTCTTTAATAGAATATATTATCAGGACCACATGAAACATTTTGTTTAGGAGTGTAAAAGCTTCGACTAGCATAATGTTACTTCAGCTGAACATTTAAATTTTATAATAATGATATATGAATTCAATAATATGAATTATTGAATAATATGAATTCAATTCAATAATATGAATTGAAAAATTTTATTTGGTTTGATTTAGGTAATACATTGAATGTTTAGTTTTTAAGCTTTTCAGGTTGCAAGACTAAAGTTAATAGTGTTGTACCTCCGCAGCCGTTGTAAGGGCGTTTCAGCAAGGGTAGAGAACATTTTAGAGAAACAAAAATGAAAGAATGAAGACTATAGATTACGAATTGAAGACATTCGTGTAGGATTACAAGTCCAAGGCCTCCTCCACGAGAGAGATGCGGAAGGAGAAAACGGATGAAAAAGGTCTACTTATGTACAAAAGCTAAACCTACGACAGATTCGGACAACTAACATTGGTTGCGCTGATGTAGGTAGCTAGATCGAATTCCTGTCGAGGAATACTAAATTCCTAAGGCGCGCTGACGAGGACAGACATTATCAGCGTGCCTCATTGGGTGCAGCTTAGAAGTCCTATCTATCCCCCTGAAGAATGCTAAGTTCCAAAAATACGTGGAAGACAATTCTCTTGATCATACTCCCGGGAAGTTTCTCATGGAATGCATCTCAAAGGAATGTACCTAAATTATGTCAGCATAAATATACTGTATTTGATTAAATTCTTTCGAGCATCGTCATACATCAGCTATATATGAAAATAATGCAGTACAGTATAGAAAGGGTGTTATGGAACTGTATTGATATCTGTTTTTAAAATTTAATATAAAATGGTAATTGAGAGTAAAATTGTACTTTATACCTTTTTTCACTCTTTTTTCCATATAATTTATGACCTGCATGGGTCGAGCCAAATTTTTAGACAATAATAATTGTTAGTCCTGCTACTTGAAATTCTCGTCATTTAAATTTTACGACAGTACAGCGCACGTTCACTTCAAAGTGAGTCCAAGATTAAATATAACTCTAAATGAATTATATCTTAACGTCTATTAAGTACACTCAATCTACGAGTATCTTGATTCTTCAATATGTAAATCAAAACGAGAGAAGTATTCACTAAAGTATTGAAATACATTTCGTATATTTAGTATTTATAAACATTCGAAATATGTATTTAGTATTTACTATTTAAATACATTTAATATATTTAGTGCCCATCACTGAGTAGAACACATAGGTAGAGAAATAGCGGCATTATCTGAATAGTCACATTTTTAGCATTTATTATCATTAAAAACCTGTGCAAATCAAAGAAAAATTATTTTATGCAACTAATTGTAATATCATATTGGTGCAAGATGTGAACAATATTGCGAATAAATTAACATGGAATGTAACACTATTTTTGTAGCAAGCAGCGTTAGATCTACTCGACAGATGTCTCAAATCTTTATGTATGTGCTCTTAACTTTGAGATTTTCCCCAGGATTCTGACATTCACATTGACAAAGGTTTGAACTTGTAGGACCATAGCCAAAGATTTAATTTTTAAAATCCATGTCTGAAAATGCTTTCATTGCTGCACAAAACGTTATATTGAGTGTTCGTTTTCATTATGCAAGCTAACTGATTTTGATAAAGTGATTTCAATTAATTTGAGTACGTCAATTAATTAATTAAAGTATCAGTTTTGTAGTACATTATGAAAGACAATGAATATACTAATAAAATATGATATTCAGGTTTATTGATGTCACTTACCTTACGTAGTCACTTGAATATGGAATATTTTCATTGCTTAAGTTTCAGTTCAGTTCCAAAATCAGTTTGTAGCCATAGAATTATGCAATAACTTATAACGTAACTCAAGGACGATATACAGGGAAAACTGTCTTCAATTATTTGAAGATTTATAATTACCTTTCAATAATTGAAGACAGATCCCATACTTTTCCGAGGGAGCAAAGTTTCCCAAATTTCCTGCTAATTGATGAACTAAGTCTCAATTTCTTAGTGGTGCCAGAGAATGTAGTTTAAACGGGACTTGCATCAAGACGTTCCTTGTAATGCATTGATATACTTCATTAAAAATTCTAACGCTCTAAAAGAAAAAAATTGTAATCAGTAACTATTTCCAAAACGATAAGTATTAGTACATTGCTAAACCCCATTTAGTGGCTGTGTATTTAACGGCTGAAACTGCCACAGAAGTCCAATATTTGAGTCTTGCATACATTTAGTAGCTGAAACCGCCACAGAAGTCCAATATTTGAGTGTTATATGCATTTAGTTGCAGAGGCAGTCACTTTGTCTTTAACCTAAATGCGTCCATGATCAACTGTGTCTGTTCAAAATTGCAAGCAATCATCCTTTAAGTAATTATGACTGGGAAAAAATCCTATAGCTGCTATGGGTCCAGTATTAATTAGTGTAAACTCAGAGATTTAATTCCTTTTCGTTATCCATTTGTGATGTCATTGTTTGTTGCTGATGAATCTTTCAGTTAAATTACTATCAAAAACACAATGAAGAATAGTCAATGTAACATAAAGAAAAAAGACTTACATATCTTTTAATATTAAAATATATAATCAATATTTACACAGAGTTTTCTCATACTGTTAACTATAAAACATTCTTTAAAACCCATATAATTTTTCTGTCTGGTTTTGACAACTAAAATTTGCCCAAATGATGTGCTAATTTTAAGTAAAAGGAAAACTAACTCAATTGAGAGCAAAAATTGAACGTACATGGATTATTTCAGCCCAGGCATGTAAAGAACAGGTACTATTATTGTCGTGTAAATTGATATACGAGTTACACATCGCCTACTTACTAATCATTCACTCATTTACCAAAATCTCGTTCCAAATTAGTGTCATTCCAATTATGGCAAGAACAACGCGATGTTTTGTGGTGTGATGGATCAGGAGACGCTTTTCAATTAAGAGCCCCGAAAGGCCTTGCTGATTTAATTCTCTCAACAAAGTTTTTAACCCTTAGAAAGAACTCTCGGTTTTTCTTACTTCAGTTTAATTAACGGTGAAGGCTTATGCGTGCCCACTCTCAACGGAAATGGGCCTGACCAAGTACATCTACTTTAAACGATATATGGAAATGGTGCACTTACTATACTCATAAGCAACCTTATCAAGGATCCTAAACGTAGAACCTTCAGACGTATTACTTTGTTGGAAGTAATGGTATTTAAGGTTCTAGCTGCTATTGGATGATTCATGTCGCGAGTGTTGTTATTAAAGGTATACCTCTTGAGCAGTGAAAACTGTACGTCGGTTTGACTAGTCGCCTGACTCTTCAAAATTAGAATTATTTCACGACTGTAGTAGCCGATCCGATAATAGTATTGTTTTCGCTTGTTGCGGAGCGCACTGAGCAAAGCTTTAAAATCTAAAATCGAGGAACTGGATTTGTGAACATTTCTGTTTGGGGTGTCAAAGTTTCACTCAGAATTACAGTTAAGTCGGTCATAAAGATTTTCTACATGACTATCTCATATATGGTAATATAACTACTGATACTACTCATTCATACGAGTTAAGCAGACCCTCTAAAAATAACCCTGTACGTTGAAAGATTTACTCGTGCAGCGAAGTAAAGAATGAGGAATTACGAGAAGAACAGACTTGAAAAAAGTAAAAGTTCGCTGCATCCTTCCAGTTATTTCTTCAGTACGAGTATTTGAAAAGCATTTCACAACAGAATAAGAAAAATTCCAATCAGCTACTACTAGAACCAAAGAAAGAACAATGCTTGTATAGTCCAGTCTTTTTCGAAACCATCTACATTACTTAATTGAAAGAAATAACTGCTGCTCTAGAGGGCCTCTTTTGCTTGCAAGTTCTCCAGACAGTGCTAAAAATGGATGAAAAAGAAGGAAATAAGCAGAGTAATAAGGGTTGCTTCGCAGAAAAGTTGTTAGGTAGACTTCTCGCAACAATATTTTTTGCACCATTTGTGAGAGATTTGAACTATAAGTAATAATGTTCTCGAACCAGAGTTACAGAAGACGGTTGTATACCTGAGCATGTGATAACACACTCAACCAAAAATGTCCTTGAAATAGATGCTTCTGTAGGTTAATAAGTTTGAACACTCTACTCGCCCAGATCATACAGAATTTCCATAGCTATTTTAGGGCGGAGAACAAGGTCACCACTGAATGGCACTGTGTACAATGTAAAGGTACTTTAATGATTGATTTAAAGTTTATGAAATCCTGCATTTATAACAATTTATTGTGTAACTTGAATGTGTCGTTTCTGTTCCTCGCGTTTGATGACGTGGAAAAGGGTAGCAAGTAGGACATCATTAAGCTCGCAGGCACCTGGCAAGAAGATATATTACTGGAACGCCATTGCCTAGGTGCAGGGGGTGTGTGAACAAGCAGAGTTAAATAAATAAATACAAGATAAACAAAAGCATTGTTGCAATAATCTAAAAATGCAATTAATGGAATACGAAACAATGTAAAACTGTTACTACTGGAGCAAATACAGTCTTTACGGGCAGCCTGGCGTAAAGTGGCAAACAGGTGGCTCATCGTTTCCACCAAAAAAATGTTGAGGAATGTACTAGAAGAGAAAACAGCCAGCTGCACACACACAAGAAACAGCTCAAAATTGTAAAGTTTTTATCCAAACATACATTTTCGTCATATTAGAATATATTAAGACAAATAAACTAAATGCAAGTTGAGCGTTATCGCAATAATTTTACTGTTTTTTTAGTTTTAGCGTATACTTCTTTTTCAAGACTAATTAAGTAGATAATAAATACGATTTATTCATTGCAATTATCAGGTCACTGTTCCTGTTGATAACGTACTGGACCACACACAAGGGAAGTAGCAATACTACCTGGCAGCCTGCACCCCACCCTCATTAAGACCAAGAAGCTGGTTAATCTGAAGACTAATGACAATCTCCAATTATCAGAGCCTCTGGTCAACATCATTTGCGCTGCCACAAAGAGGAAGCTTGCTGCTATCTTTGAGGATGAGGAATTCATGAGTATATTTTGGTCACTGCCTTCCAACCCAGGTTTTACCTGAAGTGAACAGGGATTTTTACTCTGGATCAAAGAATGGTCATGAGGTCAAAGATCAGGTACCCGATGAAGAGGAAGATGGAGGAGTTCTAGCTGCGTCCTGATTTCTACACTGCTAGCAGCAGCAGTGTGAATAAGGAAACGAAGAACTATAACGCCAGCATTTGCGATGAGGAGGACAATCCTCGGGGTCATTAAAGGAAGATCAAGTTCAAAGCTGCTCCAACTGTGAAGGTGCGTCTGCTTGCCAAAGCGGCAGAGGGTTAAGGCATCATCGTTTCATTTCCACCGAGAGAAATTATTTGCAAGAAATGGCCGATAATTAGAATAGAATAGAATAAGGCTATAGGAACGAACCTTCTGGCCCATTCTTGGGTCGGACAATCACTTCGATATTTATTCGGTTACCGAAGTCCCATGCCGTAATTCTATCCGCATCAACCATGGCAGCAGCGGGATTCGAACCCGAGTCTTCCCGCTCGCAAGCGGATTCACTCACCAGTCGATAAAACAAAATGTCGTCTTGCCGTGACCAGGATTCGAACCTGGGTTATTGCGGCCACAACGCAATGTACTAACCACTATACGATCACGGCCTCGACGACACAAGATCCGGGCCTCGATGAATTATTCCAATGATTATTATATATGATTGTGATTATCAATGATTATTAATTGCAATAATTATTATATATGATTATATTATGATTATTATATTTATTAATTTTTCTTTTACAGGAAATTCGTGTGGTAAAATGGTCGGCATTTGTCTTTCTATTTATATATGTCTAAGTGAATTTAAAATGTATTCAGTGCTAATGGTTGTCAAATAATTTATTTAAAGCAATTGTTTTCATTTTATGAGCCATCTCATTCACTGTAGGGTCAAGGTATAAATTGAGCCTGTAGATATAGTTGCTCCGTACTTTCAGATTATTGTTTTCCAATTTCTCTTCCCATGGCACGTTGGAATGCGAATGGACGTTCATATAATTGATCTTGGAAACCATATGTAGAAGTTTCAATAGGATGATGCTTATTATTCATAGCATTTTCTTGGATTAGAACATTTTGATTACAACACTATTCAAGCACTGTTGGGTCACGTAAAAACATTTGACACAGTTTAAACTGTTATTTTGTTTACCTGTATTTTCCCCCTTTAATCCTGGAGTCAATCCTACACTTTTAAATGTGAGTAATCTCCTTATGTAATAAGTTAATTAATAAAACTTAATTACTTTAACACTGAATAATACGACAAAATAGAATAGAATTTTTGTAATCACAGAACACTAATATGAGAACCATCTCTGAACTTAAGCCAAATCCACAGTGCTTAAACACATCACTGAACTGGAATGTGAATCTTTGGAACGCGCTATTTTCACTTTTTAACAAGTCATTAGTTATTGTTTTGAGTTTTCTTATCTAAAAGGAATCATAAGCATTGTGATATACTGAGAGCAAAATAATTATTATATTACGTTAGTATATTATGATAATCATATGATTATATTTTTGATAGATTTGTATCTATAACAAACTACAAGATACAACTCTGTTAATCTACGAGGAAAGGTCATAAGTACGAGACATAACTTCACTTTCTACTTTGTTGCATGCATGAATTTACACCAATTCAAAATTTACTCCACACCTATGAAAAGTTTGTTCCAGCATGTCAGCTTCTTTTTTATAAAATATAAGATTGTCTGTCATATGACAATGCCATATGACATATGAGAATGTCAGTGATACTTGTTACAAAATGCTCGATCAGAATTTATTACCAAACCTCATCCGAAACGTCAGAGAGGAAAACGAAGCAAACAAATCCAAAGTTGGATAGTGGATCCACGGCTCGTATCCCAAGTTGTGAGCCCTGAAAATTATGTGCGTCAGGGGACCACCAGATGAATTAATGTGTCTGCAACTTACGATCGCTTGATGAGGACATTACGAGCTTTCCAGCAAATGTGGCGGTTGAGACGCGAGGGAAAAGTGTTATCCCCTCAGGCAGCCGCAAATTGAGGGCACGCTGATTTTTAAGTGAGGGTTAGTTTTGCCGCCGCTGCTTGCTTCACGAACGGAACGGAGAAAGTGTTGAGCAGACCTGAACAAGTTTTGAAATACTCTTGAATGTTCAAGTTGACACTATACTTGGGTTCAAATTTAGGTTATTATTGCTTTGGTTTTTTTATGCAGTCCTTGGCGTATGATCGGATTTATTGTGATACACGAGTTGAATAATATTAATAGTTGCCAAGACCATAACACAATATCATAATATTTTAACATAACATCAGAGAAAAATTAAATTCGTTATTTCTGAATTAGACCCTTACTCTGAAGCTCAATCCTAAGGATAATTACACATCTTTAAACATGTTTCTTTCTATTCTGACAAATTTATTAACTCCTGTCATCATTGACTAAACATTCTTGACAGATTCAAGTCTAATCCCAAACAACTGTTACATCTTCTTGGTGTGGCGGAAACATTTCTCTTTCAATTATGAATGTGAGCAGCAATTTCTCACTCTGAAGTGACACTAAACTTTTGCGTTTATAGGGTGTCCATTAAACTTCAAATTTTATCTCTTAACTTTCTGACCGTAGACACTATGTGAAGACCGTAGTGCGCCCTTGCATCGTTGTGACGAACAAAATATTACCTGCGATATTTTCCTCACATGTATTCAAAAAGACAATTCTATACTTAGTTCACTAAACTTCTCAAATTATGAGGACGCCACATGTAGTTAATTAGTTTCGTACGTCACTAGAACTGTTCTGATATTTCCTTTCGATCCGTAGTTCTCTAACTCTAACTTCTCTAATGCAGTTGCTGTCGCATCGAATTCGCATTCATTTTCTATGTACTTGTAATAGTCATGTTGATGAATTCAATGTGAACGTCATATATCTAAGGGCGCAAATCTAGCCTGATTTTCATCTTTTAACTAACTAGTCGTACTCCTTCACACATACCGTCTCAAAAATGGAGGCGGGAAAAGTTGGTATTATGAAATAATATAAAGGTGTAAATGCTTTCTTTTACGTTAATTTGCCATTGAACTGTAACGCAAAAGAAAGATAACCTCTTATGGTAGAGAAAGTTTCACACTTTTTAATTATTTTATAATACCAAATTTTCCTGTTTCCGTTTTTTGGTACGCTATGCATTAATGAACTATACTGAATAAAATAAGAACAAAAACTCGTCACAATCGAATGAAAATATCCTTTAAGAACAGTCTCACATATACGTGATTTTACAGTCTTTCATTACACTGAGTAAACTTGCCTGCATTTGATGAACTATCGAACGCATGATCATATATTTTTATGCTCGTGCTGAGTATTGGCACCCTGAAAATCGATTGGTCACTGTTACTTATTCTTGTGAAACTACACACTTGTGTTAGCCATGGACAACCTATGCGCACGGATCTACTGATATAGTAGGTCAGGGGAAATATGTATATTGAAAAACTGGCTAATGAGCGTGAATTTTCTTTGAACGAAGGCTAAGTCCTTCCTTCAAATACAATCAAATATATTATTGATTGGCGTTTAAGTACGTGCTTAATCTTAAATAAAATTTAAACAAGTAATTAATTAAAATTTAATCTTAGACTTATACATATTTTTTGTTAAACATCCGTATTCATTTTTCGTAAACTTTCCTGAGGCCTCTTTCATAAATTTTTCTTATTTTTGAGTGAAAACTTCTATTCGTTTTTTCTACTCTGTCTCTAGAATGTAAGAATTTTCTCCACAGATAATTGTCTGGATTCTAGAAAAGATGAAAACCAGATGAAGTAACTTCCTAATTATTATATTTTACATCTCATTATTCGTCGAACGAAAGTTGAATTAATGTGATATGGTTCAGACTTCTTAAAATAAAGCTATCTTGTTGCTTTTCCAAAAGGCATAGTGCAGTTTTTCAAAGTTTATTAGCTGTGTTTTTAGAAGTCTATTATAAAAATATTGACTAACTGAACGCAACCTTACCAAATATAGTGTACTGTCCTGTGGCGTTTAACCGTTTTCTGTACCTTCAACTACATTTTAAATTTTACTAAATTATTATGTTCATGTTGGTGCGTGACCTAGAACGTTAGATTCATTGTTCATTGACTCTATATATAGAGTTTTTCCAGTTTACGATAAATTCCAATTGAATCCTATTGTTCTTTGTGCTTTTTTTCTGTAAAATTAATTACTCTGTCATAAATGCTTAGAGTTCATATATTACTAATAGCAATGCTTTTGAGAGTATAACTTACTTTACTTGCTCACCTAATTTTATGCATAATCTGATTGAAATATTACTTTTAGTTTCTCTTTTCCTTATTGGAACAGGCGTTAGATACAGAAATGCACGATCTCGATCTGCAGATGTGTTCAAACTTATTATATGGCAATATTGATCTTTACGGGGAAACTTTACAACGACAAATACCCTACCTTACGCATAATAAAACTATGTAGAATTACTGCGGACAAGATTAAACCCTAGTGTGTACTCTAGAACCCCACAAGATGTGTTCCACCAGGTTCTACAATCTCTCTAACTTATAGATCTCTTCGAAATATATCAGCCATACCACAATCGAAACTGCTCAAATAATTAATGCTTCGAGAATGCGATTTGTGTCTTAATCCATACGAAAGCTAGGCAAAATTTAGCTCAGGTTATTAAAGTACATGCTCATTTGAAAGCGATAAAAAATAATGGCCGCCAATACTTTATGCTTGCAAATTCACTGTAAAAAACATAAAAACGATGACTGCAAACGATTTCCTGCAAAGCACTGAACTTTTTGCACGGCAATGCGTTAGCTTAGGACGTGCTAAGAAAGACCCCCTCATAGGGCTATCCTTCGCGCTCTAATTGCCACGACTGCGTATTGACTTGGAGGCTGGTTCTTAGCCGCTGGAGGGAAACAGACTGTGTTCAATAAACGCTTCCGATAGCAGCGACTTAAATCGTGTTCTTTCTCTAATAAATGTCCGCCCTCTCTCTTATTTCGTATCAATAACGTTCCAATTTTTTGCTGCAACAGTGATATCCCAGCGGGAGATGTTTTGCCCAACTGGGAAGAGTGGTTCTCGTCCATGGGATTATTCCAATTTTCTTGATTTGCTGAAGTTTTCCAACGCACCCCTTCCACCCCGCGCAGGTAGCGCCTCCCCAGAGCAAGTCCCATCAAGCGCCTTTTGTGAGGCGAGACGGGACGCAAATGAAGAAATCTGGGAACCCTAGCAGCTGCTGACGAGCTTTCTCGGCGTGTCCTACTGCTGGATTAGTGCTTAATTTTCGCGCTAATATTGGACAAAATCCTAGGCAGTGGCAGCACAAGTTAATCAAATATTATGTCATGCACCGATATGCACTTCACGTTTAAAAGTTTTGTAAAAACTAGAATATAGAACTTTCGTAATTCAATTTTTAGTTGTAAGAAAATCTAGAAGGGAGTTTTTGGATTTGATCACTTTTTTTCCTGAATTCAAAAAAATCTTGATCCTCGTCATCTTGACTTTGATCCTATGCACAAGTAGATAAAGTAGCACTGGCCCTGAAATGGCTGAAGCACGGTCGCCTTGGGAAATGTAACGGCGCTTTGCTTGAGTGCAAACAATTTTAAACTCCTTTCATTTCATGTTTTCGAGGAGAAAGAAGATTTATTGCATTTTAATTCGAAGGTGCCTGAGATTTATTTCACATTACATTGTGTGAATAAAAATGTTCAAACTTCATTTGACTGCTTAATTATACTTTTAAATTGAGTGTACCTACACAGAACTCGCTCCTATTGCCGTTTTTGTTTTCTATTCCTGTACCTAAACAGGTATCTCTGTTTTGATATACATAAAAATGACTCTGATTATATTTACTTCTACTTGAATATTTCGTGAGCAATCAACCTTTTTATAAGTAGTCATGCCTCGTATACAACTATTGAAAATATGGTAACGTTCAAAAATAATCGCATAAATCTATTACTTTGCCTTTTTTCTTCCTTTAGTACTGGAAATAGACTACTTTTGGGTAAGTCAAATGATTGTTACCGTACTATGATATCTGAATTGAACAAACAAGCGAAGCAATTTCCTTTTTTTCAGAATTTTACTAAAAGGAAAAAAGCAAAGAAAGCCACTTGCAACCTTAACGTTTTATTGACAACAATAGGTAAAAAAAAGATATAAAAAACATTTTGAGGGTAAATTTCATTTTAAACAACTGAAAAGATCAAATGTATTATAAGGCATGATTAAAGTAAAGAAGAAAACATTTCAGCACAGAAAAGAATAAAATACTTAGACTACATATTTACAGGAGGTAAGCGGATTGCATATCATTCAAAACAGGTTTGTCTCACAAAATGAATAAAGATTCTAAGTACGTAAATCTGAAGTGCTAGCTGCAGTAGTGATTACTTAAAACATTTTAATGTTTCTTCCGACTACGGAAGAGTGTAGGCTCTTCCATCTACACCATCAATCTTATGATAACAATAAAAATTAAAATATTGATGACATCACATGTTCCGTACCTATATCGGAAATAAAATCAGTTTGTTTTGTTTGTTTGTCATATATTCAGTTCTAGATTATGGCAATATCCTTTCGAATACACCAGATTTCTAGTCTAAAAGATTTCAACACAAGCCGACAAATCTTTTCTTGAAATTCTAATTTGGTTCAAATTTTCATTTTTGCCTCTTAATGGTGTTGTCGCCAACAAAAAATGCCTTGGGCTACGAGCATTTCTTCTCCACTCGTTGGTATGAGTTTCTCTTGAGCTCGTGTTGTGCTCATTGATGCCCGCAGCATTGCTCAAATTTTTCATAGCTTTCGGTTGAGATTCGGTACGGTTTGGAGGATGAAATGCTGCTAAAACGCTTTCCTTTGTTACGTTTATGGTACTCTCTAACTTATCCTTACATACTCTCAAGAACAGACAAACAAGATCGTATACAGGTACATAGAAAGGAGCAGCCTACGTAGTATTATCTAGTAATCAATATCTTGGGGAAAACGTTTACTCATAGAACTAAGTTGTGTCTGGTTGAAGAGAATATTCTTATCAAAAAAGATAAATCAATAGTTAGCTGTGTTCACTTGAGATGCTTTCTATCTCTATAATGCACTATGCTTGTAATGCCTACATCTTCTGTAAAAATTGATGTTCAGTCGTCCACAAATGTTCTGATAACACATGTTTTAAGAAATTTCTTCGTAAGTTTAGTATGCGAAAGATCACTGCAACACCACAGATTTTTCTAAATTTTGGGAATCTCACGGGTTTGTAGAAAAAACGAGCACGTTTCCTTCAAAGTGAGCTAAGCTCCCGTAATTATACGCGTGATTCATACTCTCGTCTTCTGCCCCAGTTCTTCGGAGCTTTTCAGTGCTTTTTCGTTAGGGTATGTAGATACTGAAAATCTATCCTGTTTTAGATAAATCGTAACTTATGATCTCGACAATATCAATTATATGATTCCCATAGAGCTTAAACCAGTCTGTAAGAAATTTTGCTTCTTGGTGAATTTTCAATTTGAATTTTAATCATCCCTATTAATTGTATTCGTACCTGTTAATTGTTAAGTAGTTGAATTACTTTGTTCAACCTTTGTCATTTCATTTCCTTGATGCTTTTGCACGGTCATCATACTTTTACGTACTAGACACGTGTTGAGAGGCAATTAACCTTTTGTTTACCTATAGTAACTCCAGGAATTCTGTCAATTGTCTTACGCACAGCAAACAAAGTTAACTTTGTGTACTGAGAGCACGACGGTGACAATAGGTGCCACGAGTTGACGGTGACAATAGGTACCACGAGTTGCGGTGACAATACGTACCACGAGTTAACGGTGACAATAGGTACCACGAGTTAAGGAACAGTCGAGACAGAGGGGATCTAGAGTTCATAAGCTTCTACACAACCGTCACACCGTAAGGTCATGCGTGCTATCCTTGCGTCGTACTCGCACACTTTCACCCTCTGATTTTCAGGAATAAAAATTCTAAGCGTTGATCACGCTAGTTTATATATTCTCCAATCTTCTTGTATTATATTCTCTAATTATATGTACCTATTTTTCAAGCAAGTCTTCTTATCTCATGTTTCAATTTTTTGAACACAGCGAACAATAGTACAAAATCCGTGCCTCATTTAAAGTAGCTGTAAAATTTCAGATTGATGACATTTCTAGGTTTAGAGGTGATGCAAATGTCTGCATCTACAACCACAGATATTTGCATGATTTTTCAGATCTGCATGCGCATCCTCACTATTAAATGCAGATGTCATGAGCATGTCTTAAATAATGCAATATAATAGTAAAAAGGTCATATTTCCTTTCATTTCTTAGACAATTGTAAACCAATCAATTAAACTTTATACAGTTTTCAATAAATACATCTTATAGTGATTGTATGATGCATAGGATAAAGTTAAAAACTGATATGTGCTTATGCAAGGGACAGACTGGGCGCAACAGGAGCGAACATGTAATGCGATACTGAAGAACTTTCCCATACAGATATTTCCAAAGAAACTCCCACAATGATTGACAAATATCAAAGAATGGAATGCATACAGATGTCAGAAGCTCAGTCGTATCCTACCCTTGCTACACTTGCTGGGACATACTTAATCTGTCCTTCCACCTGTGTAGCCAGCAAGCGCCTATTTATTGGAGCTGGCATCATCTATGATGAGAAGAGATCCAGGTAAGCTCCAGAGCGAGCACAGTAACTCTTGTTTTTGAAACACAACTTGCCTATAATTACCTATAATTATAAAACATAAGTAAGTACTGGCCTATTCTGAATGGGTGGTGGTTGGGGTAAGAGGTTGTTGGGGTGCATTTGAGGTGGGTCCTCATCCTGCTTCCTGGTAACACAGATGTTGAAGTCACTCAGTACTATTACTTCTAAATTTAAGCTATTTTTATAATCATTTTTTATTGTATAATTTCATTTATGAGCTCACTAAATTACTAAATTACTTCATTTATTAATTGCATCCATTGAAGAAATTAAATATTTTTTCCGACATTAAAACTATTTTCATTCATTATCTGTGGATGAAACTCATTTTTAATAACTCCATAAAAAAAGTCAAAATATCTGCATCTGCATCCACATCCGTATCCACGAATATCGAAACTCAAAATCCGCATCCGCGAATGTTGAAAAATACACATTAGGTAAACGTCTATCTACGTTATCTTTTCTTGTTCAGTTGTTTAAAGCTGACATTTTTTAAACAAAACGATCTGTGCATCACTGCACAAAATTATATTATTAAATCGAAACCTATTTTAGCTATAGAACGGACATCAATACATGAAGTATGAACGAGGATACAAAATGTGTTTTCGCATGCCGTCTCAACATCCATTACTTTTAAAATGAAAACATAATTTTTCACATTAGAGGAAGCAACAATATATATGTCATTTCGTAGCCCATTTTCGTTCCGGAACTGGAATTGATCTTATTTGAGAAATAAAGAAATAAAGAAGCTAATCTGTACAGTCACAGATTATATCTTTTCTTGCGAGTAAGCACAATATTGGCCGTCGTTCTTAGCTGTTTATGACAAATTGCTCAAACTACACATATAGAGAACAAATACAAACATATGAGAGTCATAAAGAAATATTTACATTGACTGTGTACAGTAAACAATCTTTATTTCCAATCAAGTACACAGTACATAGACATTTTAGTACATTGGTTTTTAAATTCTTAAGGTTAACATTCTTAGAGTAAGGATGATGGTGAGCTCCATGTGACGATCCTGGGATGTGTGCGACGATCCATGGGCGAGGTCTTAATTGCTGAGGTCTTACCGATAAGTGCGAGCTCACGGCGTGAAACGAGAAATAGCTCGTATTCATTGCCGGGTTTCGAACCCGCACGCAGTCTTTCTGCACAAGCAGAGACCCGATACAGAACACGGGCCGCATACCACTCGACTACGGTGGCTGCACGACCAAAGGATAAACGAATACATATTTTCAAGAGAGTATCAGAATTGTTAATATGTTGTCCATCTACCGTCCATGACATGACGGTGAGAAAATTTAAATTTTGTTGTGCAGCAAATGGAAACACGGAATTTGTCAAAAATGTTAATATCATTTCAACCCAAGATGACGATCACAACGACAGAGCGAATGATTTCGAAATTACAGGTTAGTTTGGCTACATTTTAATTTTCATTCTAACATAAGGTAATTCTTTGATTTGAACCAAGGGTTACAAATATAAACCAGAAACAATATTAGAAGTAAACGGTAGTGTTTGGAGAGACGCTGGAGGAGTGACTCGGGCAGATTTTGGGGCGAGGACTGTTGCAAATGAGGAGGCGCGTGAGCAGAGATGCCGAGCGTCTGCAGACTTGTTAGGCCCTTCCAAGATTTATTGAGGGCTTCTGATTAATGGTTGCCTTAAAAAGCACCAAAGGTGAACTGGCGGAGCACCAAAGGAACCTTGAGTCGAGATGAAAATCCTTCCCTAAAATAGGAAAAATTGCTGACTGCTGATTTTTTCGTTAACGTGCCACGTTTCTTGCTGAAAAGCATTAATAACAGTACTACGGTCATTGACATTGACGAAATTTTTTTCCATATCGGTTAGCTGAATCATATCCCAGTCATTCATTTGGATTCAGAGAGACATTCATTGTACGGTTGTCGTGAAAGCTGGCAAGTTGTGATCAGATGATGCATGGTGCAGAGATATGGTGTCGTAATTTTGGCAAGTCGTGATCAGATGACGCATGGTGCAGAGAAATGATGTCGTAATTTTGGCAAGTCGTGATCAGATGACGCATGGTGCAGATAAAAGGTGTCATAATTTTAGTCCGATTATGGCATCTGAACGTAATCAATTAACTAATCATGTTGATGTGTTTATCTAAGTATTAAAAATAAAGGAGTAGATAGTTCTGTTTATTATTGTTAACTATTTACTTCTATCACTCTTTATTATTGGCTAATTGCGTTTATAGAATAGAATATGGCAACAGGAACGAAAATTGTTTCAGGCGTAATTAGCATTCTAATACGTAAAATAAATGATGCAGTTGAATACAAGTATCAATGTATGTTGACATCAGGAACAATGTAGGTATATAAAAAATTAGTGAATGGGAATCTATTCAGAACTTATATTTTGTTTGTACTTTGGCTGTGAAATTTTCAGAATTATCTTAGTTTTACTTTCAAAAAGAAGTTTCGCTTACGATTTAATAATTTGTAGAAATCTTCATAATACGTTTTCAACTTTGCGAGACTCATATTCTTAGAACTACGTGCGTTCTTTCCATCGCAAAGTTTCTCTCACGTTTTCATAATCACATTTTCCAGCGATTCTATTATATATGAGGCAACATTACGTGAACACTTCCTTTGACTAGAAAATTACTTCGGACTATTTTCTCATGCATGATAAATTTTGATCTATGCACTCAGAAATAGTTTCACATACACAAGTAAAAATCCTCTAACTCATCTAAATCGTCTCAGTTAAGGTGGCTGGTGTATTTTACTAACTAAGCAACATGTTTGTATTTTATTACAGTAAAATACAAATGTATTTTGGGGATCCGTCGTAATGCCAATAATTTATTGTATCTCACTGCTTTCAGGTCAGTCATCGAAAATAAGTCCAGGCTCAAATCGCTCGTATTAAATGCTCTGAGAATTTTTTTTTCATTATCTTTATAAGAAAATTGTTTCACTGAATAACTTTCCTAATTTGAAATGGTTTTTCACGCCCAGCGTCTTCAATATCGTCCGATGCGAATGTCAAGCCATGTATGAATTCAGGGTTGGTTTGTCACTGCCACTTCCGATTTATGAAACAAAATTTGTGTAGTTCTGTAGCACTGACTGCCCACATTAAACTAACGATCAATTAGGACATTCTTTTGGCATATTTTATGAATTAATTAATGTGTTATTATCGCATTTCTATCACCTGCTGTCTCTCGCCGTGGTTGTGCGATCCAGGAACTCTCATCCAAGTCACAGATGGATTTGAATGAAGATCGTCATTTTGAGTTTGTTCTTCTAAATAAAAATACAATGTTTGCATGCACGTGTACAAGTGCTGGGTAAAGTATTTAGTTGAGAACTCTTCATAACATTTACAAATAATTTTCCTTGCGAAGCATTAATTTTATTTGAAAATCAAGCATGATTTAAATTACGCTCTTGAAGTGCTTACAGTGAAAAAGTTGCACTCAAAAATTGCATTTGAATACACAAAAGGCGTTTCAGTTTTTGGAACAGATTGCTCTGAAGTCAACTTCGTAACTCGCATCGTCAAGCCAATCATACCTCGATTTCATCCAAAAGAAATTGAAAAAAATGAGTTGCTTATATTAAATATACGAGCTGACATTTTTCCCGCAAGCTGGAGAGAGCCACTTTAAGAAAATAGTATATTTCTTACATGAGACACACTTCTCACGTAAATTTAATTCTTTGCCTTTCGAGGTCTTACGATGAAGCTGGAACACGAAACCTACTCGCTGTTACGACCTGATTTTCATTTATAATAAGAGAAATAGTATACGCGTAATGAATTCAGCAGACACCTACATACACTCCCAAACAGGGTACTAGTTATATGTATTTGAGTACCAGATAGCTTCATTATATTACTATCTTCAAAACTATCACTATATTTTTATTCTTCACAGACACTCATGATAAGCAAGATGATAAATCAAAAAATGAAACACCCGGAATTATCAAATAATTTATGCTGGACACAGTGTCTTAGAAATCGTTGTTTCTGAATGTGGCACTATCCTTCTTATACAAAGTTCAATTGGGGACTAACACGACTGGTGACAATGTTGCATAAAAATAACTAACTAACCTCTGAATCCAGGTTTAGGTTGGTTGGAGCCATTTTGAATTCTGTTGGAGACTCCATGGTCAACCCTGAAAGTGTTCTGTAGCCAATGGTAGCAACTTTGATTCCAAAATAAGATACTGTAAATGTACCGTTCTGAATTCAGTTCGACCCCACAAGGCATAAAAACAAGCAGAGATCTTTCTGTGGCTGTCACAGCTACCCAAATCATGACATACTGTGCATTTTGACGTCTCGTAACAATCCTACTTTCGACTGAACTTGAGGAACTCCAAACTCGGTCGTTCTGATGGTTCACAACTTTCTGAATGTCAAATTCTTTCTCCTCTGTGAACACCAAGTTTGGGAGCGCACCTTGAGCTATCTCATTAAGGATGTGACGACCTCTATCAGCCCATATTCTCTCATGATTTTCAGTAAGCTCATAACGTCATTTTGTAAGGTTTCTTTTCCATGTGCTCGTTCACCTCTTGATACATTAAAGTTTTGCTAACACAGGCTTCTGCAGCCAGTTCTCCATGGGATCGGCGTGGGTTTCGACGCAACTTCTCCCGCGTGTTTATGATAAGTTTTTTGGACCGAACACTTGGTTTTCAGCCTCGTCCTGGTTTATCAGAGGTTTTCTCTCTCATCTCATCATCTCTCATATATATTAAAATATTCTCTCATCAATATAAATATAATATCTTATGTAAAAATAATCTCACATCAATATAAATAAATTCCTGTCTCAATTTAGCGAGTGGTAAACATTGGCAGGGTAGTTAGTTAATTTAATTTAACTTAAAATTTAATAATGTTAATTTAATTTAATTTAATTTAATTGTCTTACTTTAGCAGCCACCGTGGTCGAGTGGTCTGCGGCCCGTGTTTCTGTATCGGGTCTCTGCTTCATGTAGAAAGACCGCGGGTTCGAACCCGGCCATGGACACGAGCTGTTTCTCGTACGCCGCGCCGTGCACTCAACCCGCTAAGCACTCAACTCCCCGCCCATGAAGACGCCCATCAACCTCCCGGGATCGTCGCATGGAGCTCACCATCATCCTTACTCTTAGAATGTTAACCTTAAGAATTTGAAAAACCAATGTACTAATGTCTGTGTACTGTGTACTCGATTGGAAATAAAGATTGTTTGTTCTAAGATTGTTTACTGACAATTTTTTATAAGTACTGCCTTCTGCAAATCATCCTCTCATAGTCTAGAGTTGCATTGATTTTTGATGACAAGGCTTATGGATCCTTCTACCTTGCTCTATCTCTTGACTGAGAAACATAAAAGCTGAGTCGCTTTCAATGTTTTTTTATTCTCCTCGAGTCAGGTCACACGGGCAGATAAGATAAAAACGTGGAAGCTTGGCTGTTAAAATCGATAGCAGTACCCCAAACTTCACTAATCTAGTTTTCAATTTTTCTTCGTCATTGGAGCCAATCTAGACTGAGTACACCCATTTGCTACCCACAACAGATTTACCTTTATTTAAGGTAACAAGCTCACGAGTATTATCATTTTGCTGGGTTTCTATCTCTTCCACCATGGCATTTCTCCATTGGTTTTTCTCGGAACATGAAATAGCATCATTGCAGTTGGTTGGAATGACAGACATTCTACATATATCAATAGTCTATGGGGCTTTAGCATTATTTTTAATTTAAAGACAACTCTGAAGCATATATTCAGATGTTGTATTTTACTACAATACACTGGTTTATTTTTAGAGCGGTAGGGATATCCTTTTGTTCCCTCTCGGCTTGTTTTGCTATACGCATCATCATCGGGTTGGGTTTTAGCAACAACGTGTTTTTTAACCACAACAGGCTCGTGATCGTCTATATGTAGGATATCAAATTTCTAACATCCTACTCTTTTAATGATATTACTCTAAGGGTAATGCACAAGATAAGCACCACTGAACGGATCATAGCTTACAAACACACCGTCTTCAGAATTTGGATCTAGCTTTTTTTCTCTGGTATTTATGCAAAACATTGAGATCCTCAATGATGTATGTAGCTTAATATAGCTTTGGTGGCATGAAATATTAGTATAATGAACACAATGTTCGATTGTTAAATCATCTATTTCGAATGTGCAATTAGTTACACAATTATTCATACATCTACCAATGTCTAATAATTATTTTATTTTTTAAAATTCAATGCTCGTATGATTACAAATTTTTAAAAGTTATTAATTACAGGGATAGAAATTAAAACACAGTAAGATTCAGATTCAGAAAAACTATTAAATTCAATAACCTTATTTCCCCAGTTCCCACACACTCCAATTTGGGACCGGAGGGAAAATCTCGACACCGATCTCGACACCGAACTTGTCCCGAACTGAAAAATCTTGAGATCTCCAGAAAAAATCTTGAAACAACAGTTTCGTTAATTATTTACGTTCTATGCATCGTAGGACCTTCATTTTGGTCTCAAATTAAAGCTAATAACATCCTCTCACTGAATAATTATAAATTAACGCCCCTTGCTTAACCACCCGCACTTGAAGGGACGCCGTTCCTTGACACCCGTTTTGGAGTCCACTAACGATATTTATACCTTCCAGTTAACGTAATTATTTCTCATCTATTC
>VCRD01000426.1:223767-292812 GCA_006783055.1 Trinorchestia longiramus | reverse complement strand
GGGTAAGTTTTCCATTGACCATGTGTTAGGAAGTAATGCGTTTCACTTACCTACCATATATTCCCTAAATTTATCATTTTAGCTTCACCTAGATATGAAGTCGTGCTTTGATTCGCGTTACTCTGTAATTTATAATTAATCCCAATATAGAACGTTTTTTAATAATAACTTGCATCGGCCATTAAATTCATTGTCTAATTTCATCTCACTCGGGTCTTTACGTTCGGGTATTTTATGATGAGCGTTCCGAAAGAGCGACCAGCTATTTTGATACAGTTATTAAATTTCATAGCCTCGGGTAGAAGCTGCCTATCGATATCTCGTTTTCTGTTCTCTGTAGCAGCCGGCTAATTAGGTGCGATTCTTTATTGATTTACTCAACAGTTGTATTATAAAGTTACCTTGTGCTATTGATTTATCTTGCTAAATTCTGTATTTATTTTGAGTTACTTATTGGTCTTTATCCGGGCAGGTTTCAGTTTCGGTTTCAGGTTCAGTTCAGTCCCAGTCTCAGTCTACGAATTTCTCAATTTCGGTCCTTGATCTCGGCTTTAACTTCAACTGATTTTGATCGTGTTCAAAAATAAATTTGCAAGCTACGAAGCCGATCGTATCACTCCCCTCGAAGAACATCACCCACGAAATAATCACTACACTACACGTTCCTTAAAGTGGTGACTCTAAACTCGTGACTAAAAGATTACTCAAAAGGACGAGAAAGCCGTAGCGTACGTCGTTGAAAGCGCACAATGACAGCATGGTATTCTCACTGAATGCGCTCCTCAGCTTATGCTGGCTCAATTTTACATGTACTACTGATGAAGAGATGGATCAGAATTGTGAAGAAATCAAAATGAAACGGTTACAGATTCATCTGGTTTAATTCATGAGACCAATTTAAAGGCTAAAAAGTTAAGCAGAAATTTTGATCCAGTATCCGTAACTAAAAGTACAGGGGGGGGGCAACATACCTTCCTTTCTTTTTAAAGCAAGGCACTTTGAAAAAAGGAAGTCGCACCCTTTATATTAACGTAGCGCCATACATACGCACCCACATCGGGGAGGAGGCAGAGCATCAGTAGAGCATTCATGTCGCTAGAGCACTAACTTCCAGTCAAACACATCTACTTTATTTAGTTTAGAGGCTCAACCTACTTTTGGTAGAGAGCCCAACAGTTCTTGCTCATTAAATTTGCAGCGTCACAATGCGATTCCGCCTCGCAGCCCACACCGCTTGGTAAAGCAGGCCAGGTACCACAAATTTGTTGCCGTAGAGTATTATTTACTCCGTGTATCTTGCTTGCATTATTGCATAAATATCCTATCACCTAACGCTCCTTCTGCTTCATCCATATATCAATTTATATCATGATACCGCCTTCATAACTGTATTAGACAACTCGGTAGTGCCTATGCTCCGGCACATCTCGGTTCTTACTCTTGCAGGAGTGTAGATCCTACCAAAAAGTTAAGAGAAATAATCCCACTAAACATTACAATGTACGCTTAATCAATCGATAAGACGTCAGAATGAATATTACAGAAGAAGCATGCGTGAACGTGTGGTAGCTGCAAATTACATCGCCGGCAACTTCACAAATTATGAAGACTGACGATTGAAGTAAACAATTTGAGTGTATCAGAAATCAAACCGTCACTAGAATCGAGAGAATTTAACACGTTGACTCCGAAGTGGTACGTATGTGTACTACTGAGGTTAGGTTCTGTATTTTTTTCAGATCCTTCTAGTGACGATGCGTAGAAAGTGAAGTTTTACACCAATCAGGCAATCGGAGTCAACGTGTTAAGCTTACTTTCAGCGTAAAAAACGATTCTATCGAAATATATCGCATCATCGTATTTTTGTAATACAATTTTGAGCTAACTGAAATACTCGTGTAGTGATCTTACTATAACTCTTCAGTCCCAACCCTCAGACATCTCTTATCTCCGAGCAGACATTGAAAATCTTTATCTTACTCAGAGTGAGCGCCTGAGGGAGTAAGGGACCATCGAGGAACCCAATAGGAGAAAAGGCAATTAAAGGCAGGATGAGTTTAATAGTTTGTATTAAGACATTTGAATATAATATTAGTTCTTGATTCTTCTTTGTACAAGTCTTGACGTTGTTGGTATACTGACATCTTGCCGGTAGTACGCTGGGACGTATAGAGTTGGAGCGCGTGGCGAGTTGGTAACGTGCACTTCTTGTTAGTGCGTGAGATGTTTGAGTTCCATCCTGTCCGTAGACAGGATGGCTGGTTTCTGTTTCCTCTGCTATCGGCTGTGAGTTGAGTTGTTCAGGTGATGAGAGTTCTTGGTGGAGATGTTGACTTTGGAAGTTCTGGGTGGAGAGTGTTGACTTTGGAAGTTCTTGGTGGAGAGTGAGTGACGCTAAGCGTTGTCGCTCCATCTTAAAGGGCAGTTGGCTGGGCACTGCTGCCTGAGCGTGACCGCTCATTGGCTTATGACAGCTAGCCTCGCTCGGGATTCACTTCTTCTGTCCCAACAGTTAGCCTCGTCGTGAGGCTCGCTTATAGTGGAGTCATGCGATTCGCTACACTCGTCTTACACCAACAACCATCACATTATTATAAATTATGTAATTGGCAATTGATCACACTGCTGCAGGTGCTTCTGTATACAGGAGCTCTTTCGATTGAAGGGCAAATAAGATTGTTCAGCTGAGGGTCGCTGGTCGATTACAATGTACATGTTTTCAATTCTTAAGTTTATCACTCGGTATTACAAGATGATCGACAAATATTGTTATTAAAAAATAATTATCAAAAAATATTCCATTGCTCTATTTCAATAAAAGAAGGATGACAGCGTTACGCCATAAGTCGAATACATGCACATATTACTTCAAATGTTCAAAATGCTCTCCAAACTGACCCCAGCACAGCTCTGCTTTTTCCTGGTGTAGCTTGTCATCTTCCTCACATCCTCCTTACTCATGATGGCTCCTCCACAATACGTTTTAACCCTGCCAAATGTTTGGTTGACACCTGGCGATGTGTATCATGGACCTCGGCTCAGAAAGAGAAATCAAGGCGGACAAATCAGGAGAGTATGGAGACCAATGGTAATCTCTCCGACGTAAAATCAACGTCACTTAGCGTGCATTCCTAGAACTGAATGGCAGTTGACGCAGTCATGTCATACTGAAACCAGCACTGATGCTGGGTGGTCACAGCCTTGACTGCATGTCCCACTGTTTCTTCAAGGCTTTCGTCAAATAAAGATCACAGTTGACGGTTCCTTCAAACAAAACCATAGGGATGATTCTCCCACGCACCATCCCCACCAGAGACAAATTTTACTCCATGAGCCTTCTTGCACTCGATTGCAGTGTGCAGGTTTGATAAGGTCTAGTACCTATTGATTTATTTTTATCCTGAATGCCCTTCGTACATGCATGATGCTCTGGAGCTGCTCGAATGGAAAGATGATAAATTATGATTGTTGCTATTATTATTATTACTATAATCCTAGTTTAACCTATGATCCTTGTTAAGTGAATGGAGAATTTTGTTTGAAATGACGACTGGAGATACGTACCTTGACCACTTTGGAGGATGCTACTTGTGAGAAGAAATAATATGAAACGGAAAAATTCATGCCACTTATTTTAAGTGTCCAACCTTTGTGGTAACATAGGTACCCTTGTTTTATTAATATATAGCGAATAAATATTTCTTATGATTCATTGTTTTAATATCACTATTTGTATATCACAACGTATAATCATTCCAAAAGCGGCACAGAGACTAATAATGATTATCTTCCAATTACAGAAATGTAAGAAAAATTGCAAAAAATAAGTTTGAGTGAATGAATTCCCCCAAGCATCACGTCATCCACTTACCCGAAAAGGTTGGGAAAATGAAAAGTGAGGTCTGCCTAACTTCTAAACTAAAAACCCCACAAAAGGTTATCACAGATAACGCGCCTTAATCTATTGCAGATCGCTCGGCTCCTCGGGGAACGCACCGTGGGTATTCGAGCACTATTTTGCATATTTTAATTTCATGCACATTTGTAATTAGAGCAGCATGGATGGTCAGGAAAAGACAATCATGCAACATAAATCTCAAGGCACACACAGTAAAGTTTTTTGGTGTCTGGCTTTTTGTTAATGAAGAAAATACTCAAATAAAAACTTAAGACACGTACAGTATAAGGCACATAAGGAAATTAAGTAGGACAGAGCGTATTTCAAAAAGCTCGCTAATTCTACCTATTCAACGATAAACAATACACCCCAATCAATATACGCCGGGCAAATTCATTCGGCGCACTCCCTTATGGGGAAGCCGACATAATAAATGATTGAGCAATACACCGCCTGAAGAACGATTAATTTTCAAGACCACTTCATCGCCACAAAAAATTTAAAAGAGTAGAATAAATAAATGTTTTGAATGTAATTAGAGTTACAAGGTAAAACATGCATTATATGTTTGACAGACGTTTTCACAAATAAATCAGTGCTTAAAGATATTCATACGGTATTCTAAATTCTGTATCTTCAATTTATTTTAAAATAAAATTTATGATGGGATAAAAAACTACATGACAACTGTAAGCACATGAAAGTCTCTTCACGAGTTATGACCTGAACATCAAACAGGGTCTGAGGGTTGAAGTCTAGCGAATATAACAGTACGGCAAATACAAGACTGAAGGTAGTTTACAAGATGCATCAGACTGCAGGGACGAAAGTATTACATCCAACATGCAAGTAAAACCAAAATGACCAAACTGCTGCAATAAGTAGGTGCCACTCTACTGGAGCGTTTGCGACGTCTTCAGTGAGCGGTTAGAAAAGTGGAGTTGCAAATTCACTCTGATGAAGACATATGTTATAAGGATGCTTTTTGTTTGGTGAAGACAAATTACGCACAAAAATTTACATAGAAAAAATACCAGTTATTTTAAGATATAACCCATCGCATAATATTTAACAGCGTTAACCATGCAACAAAGCATGTAAAAAAGAATCGCGCAAAACAATGAGTGCGACCAAGAGCACTGAGTACGATTAAATAACTAGTTCAAAAATTCGAAAGAAATAGAAATTACCGATAACAAATTACACGCAAGTTTTGTTTTTAAAATTTTGTTTTAAAATTTGTATCTCAAGATACAAATAGGCAAATAACTTTTGTACTCCGTCTGGTCGAAAACAGTTTATGCATAATCGTGAAAACATGCGGAATATTAATTCAACTTGGTTTCCTGTCCTTTTCATCATATATAACACACACCGTTGAAAGTATATTGTACGAGTTAAAACATTACACTTTTTCCCCTCTGTACAAATTGTTTTCGACCAACTTCAAAAATTGCATACAACGACTGTTTCCGACCAGAGGGAATAATTTACTTGTGTTCACATCTGAGATGTGTACGTCCGAATAAATTCCTCACTGCCTCAAATTTCAGTGAACCGTCATTATTCAACTGAGGGACCGAGGCGTGCCAGTTCGAGCTGACAGGCTAACTTCAAAAATGAACCTCTCCTTCAAGTGATAAGATAAACAGAAGATATTGTACTCGAACGCAAGATGGGCGGAATACGTATCAAGCTGAACGCCATGAAAAGAGAAGGGAAAAATAAAAACAACCCTTATGTAAAAAGATGAGCATGATAAATTTTTCTATTCTTACAATATCATTGTGCAACAATAAAATGCTTCACGCTATTTATTCACATTTCCTGTGTGAATCTAGCACACTAAACACCGAGGTAACACTTTTTTTGCAGCATCAATATTCTGCTATTTATGGTCAATTTCATTTTTCACCATAATTCAATTTTTTACGTCTACATCCAATGGGTGCAATAGATGTCTATCGAATTGGCAAAAGTTATAGTTTTCACACTCAAACAACACTACATAACAGATAAAATCTGAAAATTCTGTTTATTTTTGTTAAACAAATTTAAAATTAAAATCGTATTACATAAAAAATGAAGCATGAACATTCTATTAATGAAAATGTTGAAGCAACTTGTCAAAACATATACGATACACCTGTGTAACTCAGCTAATATGAGTGATGGTTGTTTATATTACCGCTTAGGATAGTTGTTCATAAAGTTCTTCCAAACATCTGCAAGTATTTCGCCACTACTCTTCTTGGTCCACTCATGTTACGTTGTTAAACTTCTTGGGCTTTTTTTTTGACCGATTTGTTTGAATTATCGACCGAGGTTTTCAATGGTGTAAAAATTTGGTGACTGACTTAGCCACAGCCCTTTCGCTGAAACCACGATGTGTCCTTGGCCGTGTGTTCGAGATTGTTGTCCTGCTGAAACGTCCGTCCTCTTTGTAAATCAAGATCCGTTGGAGAAACAAAGAGATTATCGTCAATAATCTTGCGGTACGTCGGACCATTCATTGAGCATTCAATAAGAAATTTACTAGTGTCTGCATAGGAAAAGCTACCCCATACCACGATGCTATCTCCGCCAAACTTACCAGTTGCGATGGTATTCTTGGGATCATACGCGTTTTCTCCCTCCAAACGCGACTAACGCTATTCCGATCAAATTACTGAATTCTCGTCTAGTCAAATCATATTAAAGTCTCCTAAAACATAACAGGTTTCTTCAAATGATCATTGGCAAATTACAAACGATTTTCAACGTGAGTAAACTTCAACAAAGGCGCATTTCTTTGTGTTAGAGAACAGAGCCTTTGTTCTCGGAGTAAGTTTCTAATTGCGTGCCTGCAAACCTTTGTCCCCACAGCTTCCAAATTTTATGAAGTTCAGATCGACTCATTCGAGGGTTTTTTTTTACTTTGGGACAATATTTCTGGTTGATACGATTTAAAATTCAAGATAGGCGCCCATAACGTGATAGACTAACAATTGGCTGGCAAGACACAACGGATGAATCGTGTCACCAGTGGTTCAAGTGCGTATTTGTTACTCAATTGCTCAATTGAAACTTTCCTAAAGCCAAAGCTTCTAGTATGAACTGCAACAATATGCTCTGGTGCGTTGCTCCCCTATTGGTCGACTGGTGAGCATACCCGTTTGCTATGCTGGAAGACCCGGGTTCCATACCCGTAGCCAACATGGTCTGTGTGTGCTTGACCATCGGTAGCAAGAAAAGTCCAGCAATTGCTACGTTGGGCGTTTGGTGTAAGCCACACCTCTACGCTCATCGACACGCCCCTACGAGCCTCCACTCCACGTTGCAGCGCAGAGGACGGGGATCTCTCTTGAAGCATCATTACTATTATTAAGATCTTATCGATAAGCATCATCACTACTCTTGAAATGTGAGCATTAAAATTTGAAAAACTAATGTATCATCACTGTATACTCTATTGAAAATGTTTCTTTTTTTCTTTTAATCACTGCGACTTCAAAGAATTTAGAATGACAGTTTCATAAGTGAAGCCACGCGCTCTTACCTGTGTTACGTAAATGCTTTTCGACTGTGTCAGATGCAGAGATGAACTCAAGACATGTCATGCTTCGATGACTCGGTGAACACCGATGACTTGCACTCTGACCTCAAGTGGCAAAAATTAGTTAATGATGTGCGTCCCGAAGCGACATTGGAGCTTGGATTGTCGTATAGCAGTGATACAAACGCTGAGCAATTAGGGAAACTCAGTGACCGCACTACTGACTGAAATTCCATCTGAAGTCGGGGACGTGATGCACTCCTGCACTCCTACCTCTCAGTTGTGGAAGAGAATGCCACGGGAGAAAAATAGGATCCACAAAATATAATTAGCCAGGAAACTCGCTCGAAAAGGGCGAGTTTCCTGGCTAATTTCATCTTGAAGAGCTCTCACAGCTCGTGAGAACTGTTACTTATAGCAAGACTTGCCGAGTCTGGGTTTTTAAAATCGTTTTTCAATATAGTGTTCTTAAACGGTCAAAATATTTTTTGAATAGTTCGCTACACCCCCTGAGGTAACAAAATGTGCCCACATTTTTAGTTTTTTTTATTCATTCACATTTTTACTCGAACGAGGTCTAGGGCAACTAATTGTTCGAAATAGATCGAAAAATATATTTGTTTATATTTTGCGTTTTTTGGTAATCTTTTCTCATCATTATCCTTTGCATGTGAGCTTCTTGCTGCTATGAGCAGAAGCAGCAAATGCCAAGAGACTGCTACTTTAATATAGGGGGCTTTGAAAGATGAATCATGCATACATACATTATGTATGGTATATTAGGCGAAGGAACTGCTTCAAAGCCACTACCTGAATATACAAAAGTGTAGTGAAGTTGAAGCGTACTGAAACCTTTTTAATCAATAGTAACAGGTAGTACAATACAGTGAGTTTATTCCTTTAATGCTTCCAGTAACGAATACAATTAAGGGTTATCATCCAGTGCATCATAGACACCATTACGAGGCAATTACGGATGGAACCCGGACATCAGACTTCAGATTTTAATCCAAGATTTTCTATATCTTTTTCTTTTTCGGTCTTCCTAGAAACTTCAATCAAAGCTTACTTTTGTTGTCAAGTTATCTTCTATTAGTATGTCGGTCACTTTTTGATGCCTTTTCAATATTTTTATTTGTAGAATGTTGATGCTTAATTTTGCTGTCATATAATTATAACGTTGAATTCGTCGTACAAAAATACAAGATGATCAAGTTACGTTGGTTCTGGAGTTGAATAAGTATAAAAACTACAACTTAAGTCAACGTGATTGATATGTATTGCACCCATTGTACATATCCTAGCTTTACATAAGTTCATCATTTGTCGTCTTGGTTTCAGATACTATTAAAAAATGCTCAATACATTAGCACCTCAGCTGAGTTTTTTTATTTTTATGTGCATTCTATTCGTCCAAAAGATGTGAAAAACAATTTTAAGTTCTTTGTACAGAACAGTTTAAGATAAATATCATTAACTTAGATACACTTGGTATAAAGAACGTCACATGCGATACATTTGTCGAAACTGAAATAATTAAACAACGATCAGTACAAAAGCATATACCCACACAATGCAACGATAGCCATAAATAATCCATGAAAGATTTTTAGCTTCGTACCTCGGTAATAAAAACTCATCTCTGAGATCTGCTTAGTAGCAAGCTCAACTCCTCTAATAACACTTTCCCAAACTGGCGATCTATAAAATTCTTCACAAAAATAGTATGATTGCATCAAAACATGAAGTGAGATCTACCTTAGACAAGGAAAAGTTCCAATAGTAGCAATTCGCTAATGACGGAGATACTACAATTCTTACATTCAAAACACACTGCTAATTGGCGGACAACTCGGTAAAAATGGTTACGAATACGGAATGGTACAAAAATAACAACTGATCAGCATTGCAAGGGACTAGAATGGACTAGGAAGCAAACATCATTAGACTAGGACTTATAAGAACAAACATACGAGCTGAAGTACTCATGCGCTACATACTTACGCTCTACTTTAGATATGGCGAAGTATGTGAACACAGTTGAGAATCTGAGTAATGTACTCGTACACCTATGTGCACTCAAACCTTTACTAAAATTTTTAAAAAATTAACATTAACAAGAAGTAGTTTTATCGTGCATCGTCATGAAAAATTAACTGGTATTTAAACATCGCTTAGTTAGGTTACTGTGTTGCCTAAAACGGAAAACACTAAAACTGTCCACAACGTTTAAATTGGCCATCGCACTGTATTTTAACATTTTAGTAAACCACGTCAGGAGGGTAACGAAGCAGAACGCCCACTTCTTTCAATATGTAATAAGCATTCATCAATATGTCGTTGGGCATTCCATTAAAGGTAGACCATTGATAAACACAACGCCGTCTCGGATTTGCATGAAAATTGGCTTTCAAAGTGTTCTGGGCAAAAGTACGATTCTGTAAATTTCAGCTTTGTCTCTTGGTTCAAAAGTTATGGGCTCGTAAACTGAAAAAAGGGAAAAATGGCCACAACCATTACATTTCTAAAAAGTCATAGTTTTCTTATTGTGAGACCTAGGACAAAATGATTTGCATGTTTTTTTTTGTGCTCAGAATATGCCAGAAAATCATCCTAGATTTACATCATTTTTATAATTTAATTTTGAAAAGAATTATAAGAGTTAACCTAATATTTTATGAAATAACGAAAAATAGGTTCAAACAACCTGGCTTGTACGAAAAATTTTCCACTAGCGTCGCCTGAACGACCTGCTGAGACAGACTAGAAAGGAACAGAAACAGTATAAAGAAAAACGGAGAATGGTCAAAAGAGAGAAAAGAATATTTAGAGAAAAGAGTAAATAAAAGTAAAAGGTCGGCAGGCCCATCTTTTACACTTCCCATAAGATTAGCATTGCTCAGGGCGGGCAAGTGTGACGGGAAAGTATGGGCAGCAGGCCTCCAAATTCTCATCAAATTAAGGCTGATTTTTTGTGAAGGAGAGGAGGGGGCATTAAAAAAGTAACGAGGATGGAAAGTTTTACGGCAAAGCATCCGATTGAAAGAAACATTTTTCACCGTGCCCTTGTGAAAGTTTCAATGGCGTAGAATCACCACGGTTTCAATGAATATTCAAAGTTACCTACAGTTGGCGCCGCATACTCGGCTGCGCCTCACGTATGCAATTTTAGAACATGTTTGACCGACGCAAACGTTGCCTCTCAAGTACTGTGTGCAAGTTAATGCTAGTAAATTTTATGCTGGCAATCCATAGGCATGTAAACAACCTCCATTTTTTATGGATTTTTTTTTTTATCCTATGGGTGCTCGGAGGTCAAAGGTCCAGGCAGTCAACCCCTATATTTTTTCCAGATACAATTACTAAAATCACGCAAGGATTATCCTGGATTATTCTCAGCAAAAATTGGCAAAACATTTTGTTTTAGGTCATATAATATGGAAGCTATGACCTTTCAAAAATGTTAACACCTAGGACATTCTAATTTTTTCTAATTTCACAAGGTCATAACTTTTGAACTGCAAGAGCTAGCACGCTGAAACTTGGCGACTTTGATATTTTGGCTAAACAAACCCTGCGAGTCAATTTTCATGCAAATCCAAGACAGTGTGGTATTAAATCTCTTTTTCTTATGACCATTAGGGCCAGAATACCCCGTGGCATTGAGGTGAGGCTAACCCGTCGTCGCCATCCAATGTGAACACAGAACAAAGTGGCACCCACCCATCATCTGGAATCAGCACCCACCAACGTAGTCACCATTTTGTCCAGTATTCCTATTATACTTGCCAGCATACTTCCCACAACATTCAAATGCAAGCTAAAGTCTCCCAGCATCCATCTAGAAACCGTACCAGCCACTCGGGCACGAACATAGGAAAACGATCCAAAAGTCCCAAATGTCACAGCGCCAGCCCGAGTCAGTGACAACGGGTCCGCAAAGAAAGAACCAGGAGATTCACCGCCGTTTAGATAAAACACGTACGAATAACCATCTTGGGCAACGTCATTGATGGTGTAGAACATGGGTAGAAATGCCAGCTGCCTGTGAGACGAAGAAACATTTTAGTTTATAAACCGTCCCTTGAACCAGGCTTTAACTACGGCTGCGTAATAATTAGTAGCCCACAATCATTCATTAACTTTCGTAGATGTGCGATATACTTTCCAATTCTCATTAAACTTTTTGTTTCATCCCATGTTTCTCTTATTCCAATTTTTCAGCCTATCATTCACCTCCCTTACACCTCTAATCTCATGAACTTTATCAATAGACGTTGCTGTTTCATTCTCTTAAAATAATTAAAGTACATACACACTTGACAACCTACATTTGACCTACTTCTTCTACTACTGCAAGTTTACACACCATTAAAAACATGGGAACAGTGACACTCAACAATTTCTGTGTGACCAAGTATTCAATCTCTACACCCTCCCACCACACCAAATAGAAGCCGCCCACGTCTACGTTCCTTTGGAGCACTAGTTCACGCTTAAATCTTTTTAGTAACACAAAACACAGTCTTTAATTTCCAGAATATCACTACTTTTATTTTTAAATAGTTTCTCTAATATTCTTAATATTTTAGCTTAATCTCTAAAGGACTAAACAAAGGTTGGACAAAAATAGGCAAATACCTCGCGAAATCCATGCTTGAAAATTAATTATTTTTCTATTTAAATGCGTAGGTTGCGCTGGTGTTCTCGTCTACTGACGTCACCTAAACGCCGTAAATACGCTGTGCAGGTGAGTCGTAGTCGGGGCATTGTTCCGTGAAGTTGTAATTGCATCATATCAGAGCTAAGAGACTACGATCGTAGGCAAATTGCTGGAGCGCATATGGTAGGGCCTTCCATAAGCAAGGTAGCCGAGGTGTTTATTGTTTCAAGAGGTACTGGATCAAAGATTTACTCTGAATATTTGAAATGCAGAAAAACATCATCCGCTACATCACAGCACAGACGAAAATATGGGTTGAGTGATCGTGACAGACCATCATTAAGGAGGATTGCGACGAACAAGAAGACGACCACATCAGCAGAAATTACTGCTGAAATGAATGTCATACTCACACACTCTGTGAGTACCAAAACAATAAGGGAGCTCGATAAGCAAGGTATTTCTCTCAGAACCGATTTAAAAAACCATTCATCAGTGATGATAATGCCACAATAGGAGAAAGTGGTTTTCAAGTCATAAAACGTGGACTATGGAGCAGTGGTAGTGGTATGGTCGGATGAGTGTTCTTTCACACAGTTTCCCACTTCTCGTCGAGTTTACGTCTGGTAAACGTCATCTCAAAACTATAATACAAACTATTGTTGCCAAGAGTGAAACATGACGGGTGTTCTGCGATGCTTTGGGCAGCCATATTGGGGTTTTCTGTGTTCCCCATGATAACTCTGCAAGGGTACATTACTCTCAAAAATTATGAACATTTTGGCCGATCAAGTCCATCCAATGGTACAAACTTTGTTCTGCGATAGTGATGGTGCCTTCCAAGACGACAATGCCCCTGTTCACACATCTCACATCGCCCAGGACTTTTTTGAGCACGAGGGTAATTTGTCATTACTCCCTCGGCCATCACAGTCAACAGGCTCTAAATATGATTGAACCTTCGTGGTCTACATTGGAAAGTGCGTAGTCGCTATCCATCGTCATCATCGTTATCTGAACTTGCCACCGTGTTGCAGGAAGAACTGTACACGATTCCCTCGCCAAGCATGCAGGAAGTGTATTTATACATTCTGAGAAGACTGCAAGCTGTTTTGAATGCCAACTGTTTTCTTGCAGCCACCGTAGTCGAGTGGTATGCGGCCCGTGTTCTGTATCGGGTCTCTGCTTGTGCAGAAAGACTGCGTGCGGGTTCGAAACCCGGCAATGAATACGAGCTGTTTCTCGTTTCGCGCCGTGAGCTCGCACTTATCGGTAAGCCCTCAACTCCCCACCCATGGACACATCCCAGGATCGTCGCATGGAGCTCACCATCATCCTTACTCTAAGAATGTTAACCTTAAGAATTTAAAAACCAATGTACTAAATGTCTATGTACTGTGTACTTGATTGGAAATAAAGATTGTTTTTTTATACCATATTAGACACGGAAACGTTTTCGGTTTTTCCATATTTTTGCCCAACCCTAATATGCTCCATATACAGCATAAATACCTAGATTTATGGCCAAATAACACTTTTACACTCTATCCCATAATAAAACTTTTCAAGTATACAAAGAATTAATAAACATTAACTTGATTGAGCCATTACACAAGATGTATCATTAGAACTTTGTAATGGTTGGTAAGTACCTGCATAAATTAGCTCAATAACAAGTATATTTCACAAAGGGTTTCATGGAATTTCATGTTCCAGAAACATTACATATACTGATGAATAAGAAGTAATTTAAAAGTACATAGTTTGAACATTTCCCACCTTAGATGATTTTCAACATCTGGATATAACAAAGATAAAAATAATTTACTCTAGACAAATAACGAAAGCATAGACTGGGTAACGAAAAAGGAAAACAAAGCAAGGGGTTCACGATCAATTATTTTTAGAAAATGTGTATTCTGAACTTTATTATGAGAGTTTTACCTTCATAAATGGACAAAGACTATGAAATGTGAAAGTCAAAGCCTGCTAGGCATGAATCTGAGAGCATAAATTTGCTACTATGAAATAGGTTGTTGACAACCCTCCCTGCCCTGCTCCAGGCAATGGCGTCTTATATTGGAATGCAAAGAGCAATCAATAAAACGACCGTCGCAACCTCAACGTAGAATAATAGACGAAAAGAATCCACATAGAAAGCATTAGATACTATGCAACACCTGATGCCGGTTACTTAGCATTAGCCTCCCATCATATTGCTAAACATTCTTCTAAGCCAGTACTCAATGCAACCACATTTGCGAGTGTGTATTTTCTTTTCCTCTCCAGGCCAACCACGAATGCCAGAAACTAGTTAGTATTTCTTGCTATTTACCATAAAAGCGAGAGCATTCATTCATTACCGAGTTAGGCGTGTAAGTTTAGTAAACACCATCAAATAAATCCGTTCGTTGCTTTTCGATTCGTAACAGTATCAATTCTTTTCCGAGTTGTCACATGCGAATTAAACTGGCGGAGAATGCTTGATTATATAGAATAGAATAGAATAGAATAGAATGGAATGAGGCTATAGGAACGAACTTTCTGGCCCATTCTTGGGTCGGATAATTACTTCGATAATTATTCGTTTTTTTACCCAAGTCCCATGCCGTATTTCTAGCCGCGTCAACCATGTCGGCAGCGGGATATATTGTATGTTGAAAGCTGTATCTTATGATGGAATTGGTAAGTTTATATTTATGCAGTTATTACTGGTGAAAATCAATGTTAACAGCTCATCACGGATCTACAACATCATACACCTCACACCGGGGGTACATTTGACAGTACGCGTAGACACTCTTAGTCTTCTAACGGTTCATATACTAGCAAGACCAACAGCAGAAGCACAACACTGTGTAAAAAGGTCGATTCCCTACGCCCGACTGATCCGCCAGTCTCCATCTGCGCTGAGAGAACAGCGAAGGCGATTGAACAATAATTCTCACACTGATGCTACTGCGGCAACATCTTACGAAAATGCTAGGCATCTAAAAAAACCTGGTAAAGGATGTCGTCGTTCGTACACTAAAGAAAAGTAAACGTAAACAATTTACAGATTATGGTAGTGCTAAAGTTTTAGATAGTTCATGTTCAAGTAAATTTGACTTACGCATTTTGGTATCTTTGAACAATCACCAATTAAAACTCTCAAGGCATTGTAAAATTTTATAAATAATTTTTCCATCACCTACATTATTAATTTGCACTAGAAAAAGATGTTCCTAATCTCAAGCAACAACTATATAAATAACTGCACTCGGCTAAGCTAAACAGATAATGACAAGCGATCCAAGAAGTTAATACTGACCATAGCAGAGTAGTGTGACTTACATGAACTTCCTGCGCGAATAAAAGGCGATGGCGGGGGAGTTGGAGGAGAGGACGTGCAGTAGGAGCGCCGTGACGGGGGCGTCGGTGTTCACGAAGCACTTGAGACGCTGGAGCACATCACGACGCGTCACTTCGCTCTGTTAGCACACAGACAACTATTGATCGTAAACATAACGCAGGAGAGGAGTCTTTTCAGAACACTAAGAACTTTGCTGCATCAAGATGTACATAGCTACAATAATTGAAATATAAAACTTTGTTTAATCTGAGCAGTGCACTTATCACGTATAATCCAGTCATCGCAGCACACAACATATATATGCCAGTTATAGTAAGCAGTGGGCATTGTATAACATTCCTATAAGGCTCGAATTCTTCTCACTATCTAAAACCAATCTTAGTAAATCTTAATTCATTTTTCTAGTCAAGGACTCTTTGGAGTTCGAATTTCTAGCCCAATATACAACAAAATAGAATACGTTAATATATAAATATACATGTACAGTAGTGAGCCAAAAGATCAGAACGACGATAAGAAAAAGATCAAATCTGATATAACTTTTACTTCAAAGGATAATGGAAGCTGTCAATATAGGACAATAAGGCCATCAATGTAAATTGAATAACTTGAAAATATAAAGCTTGCTCAATCAATATTGAACCAGTTGTAGTACTATATATGTAACACTACAGAAAACTACGTGATCATAATTATCAGAATGATTACCAAAATCGCATAATTTTAACAATTAGTGCGTATGCTTGGCTAGATTGAGGGAAAACTGTAATTTAAGATATTTCAGTGAACTTTAGTCAGTTCTTGCCGGCTCTTGCATTGTCAACATGGTTGCAAAAGAAGCTCTCATAATTAGAAGTGAGATTAGAAAGAAATTACGTAATGGAGAAAATTGGTGCGATTTCTAGGGCTGTGGGGAAATCTAAGATTGTTGTTCACAGCATGCTGGTGAACTATGAGCAAACTGGGTTATGTGAAATCAAGAAATCACCTGGAAGGCCAAGGAAAACAAGTGAAAGAGAAGATGGATGGATTATGAGGCAAGCCAAAACGGATCGATTTGACACGGGGACCAGTCTTTCGAGCTAGGCATTAATATTTCAAGACACACTGTCCTAAAGACTCAATGAAAAAATTTATTTTGTCAGGTAACTTCCACAAAGCCTTTCATAGAAAAACAGAAAGGCTAGGTTGAAATTTGCAACTGAACACTTCACATGGACTAAAAAACAGTGGAAATGTGTTAATTTTAGTGACTAATCAAAATTTAACTTATTTGATTCTGATGGGAAGGTTCGTTCGACGAGGTCCTAGGGAAAGATATTCTCTTCAATGAACTAAAAGTAGTGTCAAGTTTGGTGGAGGGAGTGTCATTCGTTTTTGGTATCATTTTAGCAACTTATACAGGGCCTCTTGTTAGGCTACATGGGAAACTAAATGCAGCAGTATATAAGGAATTACTTAAGAACCACGTTTTACCTTGCTGGAGAACTGTAATTAACCAGCCAGCTGAATTTGTGCAGGATAATGCTCCGTGTCACACAGCAAAATCTGTTAATACATAAATCATCACATGACTGTGATGGAATGGCCTGCTCAGAGCCTATACCTAAATCCCACAAAGAATGTATGGAAGATATTGAATGAAAGATCTAAGACAAAGAATCCAAAATGTGTCGATGAACTATAAACAAATTTGAAAGAAGAAGGAAATAAAATGTCTGTCGATGATTGCAACACTTTATTACACTCCTGTAGCAAAAGATATTATGCTGTTTTTGAAAGTAAAGGACTACATACCAAGTACTAATAAATGTGTAGGCGAATTTCTATCTGGATAATTCATGTTAATAAAATTTATGTAATTTTGTTAATCGTTCTGATCATTATGATTACGTATTTTGCTCAAGTGTTATATACATGCTTCTGAAATCGGCCATTATTTTTGTAACAACCTAATATTATCCACACGACTTTTCGACAATTCTTTTCACTCCTTCAAAAAATTTCCCTTCGCCTTTCTACACAATAATTCAATTCCCCCTCGTATCTATAATAAAGAACCACGTTGACCTGCAGACTAACTACCCTCTGTACTTATACAACCAGCATCAACCTTTCCACAACTGTTGCAATTTAATGAACCGTGTCTCTCACCTCAACAATATAGGAGCTGGAGATAGTGGGGACTTGCTCTGTAGTGCGTGGATTAGAAAGGTTAGTTTGTGAGCTGTCATTGGCGTCATTACGAACTTGCCGAGATTGACCAGCACCACATGCAGAGGACTGGTCGATGCTCTCATTACTGACAATCCCACTACGGACTGTTCTATGATTTGGTGTCTCAGTTTCAGGGCGGCCGACAGCCCATTCAGGCACATCGCATGCGTTTGTCTGAGCTAGAACATTGCAGTTGATGTCAGCATTGATCAAACTTTTTGTTATTGGTTTTGGCCTAGCTTTAGTGCCGAGACTGTGATCATTCCACTTGTCCTCAGCATGTATGGAATCACTTGAACCAGATATTGAGATTTTGACATCTCTAGCATCAGTCATCCCTTGTATGTTAGAAGGTTCGGGTATAATTTGATACGAAGACATTTGTTCCAAGTTAATATTTAGAACAACTGGGCTACCAGTTTCAACTTGGCTACTTGACTGTGTAGGTGAACTTTTCCTCAGTGATTCAATCTCATTTTTATTTGTACCATTACGAAGTTTTACTTGTCTCTTCAAGTTGCTCCCCAAAATTGAGCTCTCTTCTGAATCATTGTGAATACTAGTATTGTCAAAATAATGAACTTTTGAAGGCACTGAAACATCTTGAAAATTATCACAATTCGATGTACTACAATTTTTCTTAGACCTGTTGGCACCGGTCAATGACTGAACAGTGCTGGATGGTGAAAGTGATGAACTCTTCCTCGCCGAAGTAACTGGAGAGCGTCTCTTATCAGAGCATTCGCTTGAATTGACATCGACTTCATTCAGGGTAGAATTCTTTAGGAGATAATGAGCTGCATTGGACTGTGTTCCATTGACAGCACATGAGCTCTCTTCTTGTAGCACTTCAACTGAACCCTCTGAGCTATCACTGACTTGAGATTGCTGTTCTGTGTCGGCTAGCGGAAGGGAGTCAGAATAGTTCTGGCATTTGATGTAGTAGTCAAGTCTGACATGTTCGATGTACTGATTCAGGAGAAGAGAAGCGAGATTAAGTCGTCTGTATGGCTTAAGCACACCGAGAGTCAGAATGTAGCCAATGTTACCGCCGTTCAGGTTGGCATGCCGTAAAACATTTTGGTCCTGTAATTAAAGAAAGCTGATTAAATGAGATCAATGCGATTGATTACATTCAAGATATGCAGACGACTACGATTATTCATTTTAATTAACAATGTTTCAGCAATGCATAAAGTCCTTTTCCTTGATTGTATTTACATCAGATTTTCACCAATCTCACTTGAGATTTCTCAACCTTCCGCAAATTGAAGCACTTTAAAATGGAGTACAGTAGTACCTCGGTTAACGACCACAATCCGTTCCTGAAAGCTGGTCGTTAATTGAAACGTTCGTTAACCGAATCAATTTTACTTGAGGGCTATATTATGCAAATAAAGCACTAAAATAAAAACACGGATGCAACACGATAAAAACAGGCAACATCCGACCGTAACAACGTATCGAGTGCGACTATGGTTGGGATGCCGAGTGGGTTGTCTTGCTGTTCGTTATCTGAGACAATATTTTAGCGAAATGGTTGCTCGTTAACCGATTTGTTTGTTATCCTACCGAGATTCTACTGTGCTCTAATTTTGTGTATCCTTGATACAGCTGTCAGAAAAAGCCCTAAATATTTTGTAGAAAAATAAAAATATCAAGCGAGGTGATGAAAATTTCAAATGACACTAGCGCACATGTCGCCCTATTTTTCTTGACAGGAAAGAGAAATTAATTATGAAATGCGTAACAATACTCTACGGAGTCCAACAAGGCTCTAAAAATATAGAGAAAGTTTCTACAAATTTAAAAATGCTCAGGAAATAAAAAGCTTGGTTCTGAAAATATAAAGAGGTTGTGAAAATATAGATATTTTCAGAAAATATAGAGATATGCTCAGAAAATATGCCACAATGATCTGAAAATAAACAAAAATGCACTAAAATTAAACAAAAATGAATTGAGTATTTACAGAGAGGTACTGAGAATATGAAAATATATATGAAAATATGCAGTAAATCTCTAACAATTTGAAGAAAGGTTCTAAAAAATCCCAAGAAGATACTACAAACATCAAAGAATTCTGAAAACCCGCGAGAGGCACAGAAATCTTTAAGAATGTTTTAAATACAGTAGTACCTCAGTGAACGACTACAATCCGTTCCTGAAAGCTGGTCGTTAACTGAAATGTTCGTTAACTGAATCAATTTTTCCACCTTTTTTGGAGACATATTTGAGGGCTATATTATGCAAATAAAGCACTGAAATAACAAAAACACATACAACACGATAAAAAACAGGCAACGTCCGGCCGCAACAACGCTTCGGGCGTGATTGAGGTTGGGATGCCGCGTGGGTTCTTTGTCTTCTTGTTCGTTATCCGAAAATTTGTTCGTTATTCGAGACAAATTTTTAGCGAAATTGTTTATCGTCAACCGATTTGTTCGTTATCCTAAGCGTTCGTTAACCGAGGTTCTAATGTAACTAAGAAAATTCTGAATAGCTCCCTTTATCTGTGAACATTTTTAATATCCTCAAAAACGATATTTTCAAAATATCTAAGTATTTTTAGAAAAGCTAATACTCTCATAAACTGTGAGAATACTCTCAAAAGTTGAATGAATACTTTTAAAAAATGTGACAATACTTGTGAGGAAACCTGAGAATATTTTCAGAGAATTAAAATATTAATACAGTGTGTGAGAATATTTTCGAAAATCTGAGACTTTGATAGAAGATTTCTAAAAAGTTGAGAACACTAAGAAATTTGGGAACATTGTTTATCAAATCTGGGAATAATTTTAGGAAATCTAGGAATACTTATAGAATACCTGGGAATACTGTTAGGAAATCTGGGCCTACTTTTAGGAAAACTGGGAATACTGTCAGGAAATCTAAGAAAACTCTCACGAAATCTGAGAAGATGGGAAATCTCAGCATATTTTTAGAAACTTGAAAGATGCCCCAAAGAAATCACAGAACAGCCAAGAAATATATACAATTAATGAACAGCGATGAGACTAAATATTGTTTCATTAACAAGTTTGTTGAATATATGGAAACATTTAACTACAATACTAAAACCAAAATAGACTTCAGATACACAAGTCATATAAAAGAACATTACATGTTGTACACAGTGTTGTACCAACATGGATGGACTAGTTTTATATTATAAAATGCAGGAAAATTTGTTACCCAAATAATATTCAGAACATTATTAAAATCAATAACAATGAATTAGTCTTGTAAATGTAATACAAGACTGTCAGTGCCATAAAATTCAAAACTACAAGTGCAGTCATTGCAATGCAGTTCCTAGCTCTAGAATTGTAGGAGTAACAACCAAGGAGAAATTACATTCAATACGTTCAAAATACTTAAACAGCATGCAAAAGAGAACTGCTTCAAAGCAGTTTTCATACAACGATATTGATCATGTTCATAGCTAGAGCAATACTGGGAATTATTTCAGTGTAACCTACTAGCAACATAGAAAACTTACCATAAATACATAAAACTGCCACTGATTTCTCTAAATTTTGCATAGGATTGTATCTTTCAAAATAATAATGAACAAACAGCAAGGATTTATGAATTACACAAAAGTATTATTATAATTCTGCCAATTTGCAAAAAAGGAAACTAGTAGCCAGCTTACAATATTTTCTCCAGAAAATAAGGTATCCTTTGAAATTTCAACTCCAATTTTTTTTAGTTTGCTAAGAGGTATATTACAGCAGGAAGTTATACACAAGATATTTATTGGCAGGTCCCCAAGTTAGTCAACAGGGTTCATGAATCATCTTATAATAGAAAATATCATTTAATGGAAAGTATACATTTCATTTTCTATAATGATTCAGTTCAGATAAAGAACTGAGAGCCCACAAAGGTTTGTTGCAAATCAGTCACTAGGTACGTGCCCAGACAAAAGAGAAGTACATATAACTTGCAATACAACAGGCACTGCTGAGCAGTCCCACTGCAATCATCACAGCCCAACCTCCTGTTGACTATTTGTGCTAGAACAGATTCTTCAGTGAAGTGTGTGAGGTTTTAGAGCCAAACTTATAATGAAAAAAGTTTGACCTCGCAAAGGAAAGGAAACTCATTTGTAAATGATACCGCTGTCACATATTGTAGGCATTGCAAATGAGAGGCACAACAACCAAAGTCCACAATCAAGCATCTCATGGAGAGTATATACCTGAGAGTAGGTGAAATCAAATTGATCAACATACTACTTACCAAAATACAAAACTTACATAAAATCTCATTGGCAAATGAGGGTCACAGAATTTGTCCAACTAAGGAATTGGAGAACAACTTACTGCATTTAAGTCAGATGGGCTCCTTGAAATAAACATGAATTACTTTTACAAATTTCCCAATCTACCTTAAACACAAATATTAAGTTTCAGGTATACACGACTTATTGATAGTTCACTGGTGACACTGAGCCAAAAGCAAACTAAGTAACATGTTTGCAGTGATGGACTACTAACCACCAACTGGTTACCCTAAAAAATGATATCAACACAACCTAAATTTTACAGGAAATGCAGAAATGTTGAATTGATACAAAAACCTTGAAACTGAATATTGATGCAACACACACGGAAGAATTAAGATTGGATCACTTGGCAGGATCGTAAGACAGTGAGATAGATACGAGAACAAAGATCTAAAATATCGCAAATAATTTGCAAACTTAAGTGTAATCGGCCAACGGATGTATTGAGGAGATCCGACAATAGATTGTTAAACACGAATTACAACCTGGACTCTCCGAGGTCACACTAGAAAGACAGGCAGACAGAAGACTTATTGGTGTGATGACGTAGACAAGCTCCAGAAACACTAGCATCGGACGGCGTGGGCCGGAAGAGATGGAGAGAATTGGGGAAAGCCTACATCCATACATCCAACAACAGACATATGAAGGCTGACATGAAATTTTACAGAGCTACACAGAGACAATATGGAATTAACGGGTTAAGAAAATACATTATGAGTTAATGTGAAACAATGTACAGTGAATGAATTGAGACTTACCGAATTAAAAGAGCAATGTGAAATATACTTAAATCTTTCAACAATTCATATACTTCCACTATAGGGACCATATAATATCAGAAATACTAGGAGAGCGGGTACAGATAAGAATTTATTGGAATAAAATTTAGAACAAATAATTAATTTGAAACCAATAACATTCCAAAAAGTCTCTTCAAAATTTAAAAAATTAATTAGGCAAGAAAACAAAGAGATAGCTATATTGAATTTATTGCAAAATGGAATAAGACAGTGAGATTTTTATAACATTTAATAAAAAACGGACGGTGATTTGATTGCACAGGATCCCAATTTAGTTTGATTACACCAAAACAAACTCATTTGAGGAATGTTTCATTCTCAGAAATTCATTCCAGCACATTTGCCATAAATTTTTTTTGCCTTGATTTATCATTCAGCTGAAGTGCCTGTATGAGTTAAACTTTTTAAGCGTACAGTTCCAACTTGCGTAGAACCTTGCATACTATTGAATGTAGTAGCTCTAACTGTTTTGCAGCAATATGGATCACCTTGTGAGAGAATGAGTTAAAGCTTGTCTTACACATCGATGCGTTCCTCAGATGTTCTTAGTCACCCACTCCTCCCTTAATAAATACAGTCCCTGTCCCCATAAATTTATTAATCCATGAATGGACAGATGTGATGGAAGGCCTCTTCCATACTTAGCTCTGTTGTTTCCTCGAGTACATACTCGATTTTGTTTCAATAAACCACACTACCCATTGTACCTTCTCTTGAGGAGTACCATTTTTTAACGATTCACTCAACATAAGAATGAAGCCTTTATTGAATGAAGCCTTAGCCTTTTTTATGAAGATGCCTAAAACAAACAAATACATTGTGATTAAATACTTCTATAACTATTGAGTACAATAAAAATACATCTAATTAAGATATCTCACCTATTGCCTTTGAAATAAATTTATTAATTATTCATTTTCATTCATGTATTATGTTAAGCTTAATGCCTTACTGCAAAAATAAAATGTTTAAGTTAGAGACATATGACGAGATATAAGGCTGAAGTGTAACTCATTGAAAAATTTATTCAACATGAAAATCATCGGAAGTCGGAGACCATTACAAGCAAACATACAGGTGACTGCCTGTATAGAGGGTAGATTTGATACACGTAGAGTGTATCCACTCAGTGCCTGGCATGGACGTGACTTAAACAACAGCAAGCTCCAAATTAAGCAAATACTTGACTCTCGACTGCTTTGCTGCTCTTTCCCGTACAACTAACAAGGTCATTTTGTGAATTTGAACGAGAAACACTGAATACTCTTCAGACTAGAATTCATACAAAGTTTCAAGATGAATGATAGAGCAAGTAACACAAGTCAAACATTTTCGTGGAAGTTCAAGTATATTATAATATTAAAAGTTCTCAATCCAGCAGATTTGATATCAATATTACTTTAAACATTATTACTTGTAACAAATGAGTTGTAGTTTTTTTATCAATACAGAAATCAGTATGTACTGTATATTCATCTCCCTAGTATGGATTAATGCAGCAATGGAAATAAGTACACCACATGGATACAGAGATGAAAATTATTTGTAATATACTTATTGAAACAATATATGCAAAAGGTTGCAAGAATCTTTCTATCATACAATGAAAAAACTAAGTACTATAGATTGAAACATTTGACTCTAGGATGCCCTTATTGTAACAAGAAATACAGGGGTTGAACAAAATAATGGAATCACCTTTAAAAATTAACAAAATATATTTTAATATGCTGTAGGTCTACCTTTTGCGGCAATTACAGCCTCAATTCTCCGAGATATAGATTCATACAAATTGTGAATCGTTTCTAAAGGAATTTTAGCCCATTCTTCAGTTAAAACACCTTCCAATTCTTTTAGAGACGATGGCGGCGGAAATCGATTTCTTACTTGAATCTCTAAAATCGACTATAAATGATCAATAATGTTGAGGTCTGAGAATTGTGGTTGCTAGATGTGATGCTCAACTTCATTAGAATATTCCTCGTGCCATTCTTTAACAATTCTAGCTGCATGGATTGGAGTATTATCATCTTGAAAGATGGTGTTCCCCTCCATAAACAGTTCTTGAACCATAGGATGAACTTGGTCGGCCAAAATTTCTAAATATTCTCAGCTGTTAATTCTTCCATGAAGAGAAATCATTGGCCCGGCGGATTTCCAAGAAATAGCACCCCAGATAATCACAGAACCCCCCCATGTTTTACGGTTGGGAGAAGGCAGTCAGAATTAAATGCTTTTTTCGGCTGTCTCCAAACGTACACTCGGCCGGACGTCGGAAATCAGGTAAACGATTCGTCAGAGAAACTCACATTTTTCCACTGCTCGAGGGACCAATTCTTAAGGTTTCTACACTACTCTAAACGCTTTGAAACATTTGTCTTTAAAAGAACAGTGGTTTTCTAATTGCAGCCCTTCCGTGGAATCCAGATTTGTGCAGCTCCCGACGAACAGTTTTTTGTGAAAATTGAGTTCTGTAGGTGTTCATTGAGCTCTGCAGTGATTTTAGAAGCCTTGGTCTTGTGATCCTCTCACAGTTTGATTTAGAGTCCGACAGTCTTAATCAGACAACTTCGACTTTCGGCCAGACCTGTGCTTTGCTGAGTATATTTTTCCTTCTCTTTCAAAGGTAGTCATTACTTTTGAGACAATATCTTTTGAAACGCCAAGCATTCGGGCAGTTTCTGTTACACTAGCGCCTGCCATAACAGCACTAACTATTTGGCCTCTTTGAAAGTCTTATAACCAACTTGTTCTCTATTCAACTTTTCTTATACCCAACTTTTCCTTAAATATCTGTAAAAAAGTTACTTTAAATAAACATCAAAAAACAAAAAATAAACAAAAAACACTAAAATATGTCAAATTTTGATTGTTCAAAACATGTTCAAAGATTATGATGCCAACATGTTAGGCGTTTCCATTATTTTGTCCAACCCCTTTATACACAGAGGGAATACATATACTGCAGCAGTTGCACTAGCTACTGGGTTGAAAATTAAAAAAAAATATGAAAATTTTATGAAAGTTCATGTGTTTCAGGAATTCAAATTCTATAAAAGTTAGTGCAATACTGAGGAAGAATGATGTGAGATCTTATGAATGCTCAGAGCTGAGCATTATTGGAAGGGAAAAAATAGAGATCAATGATGAAGAGGTGAAGAAGAAAGGAGGCCCTTTGAAAAAGAAAAGGATGCAAGGCATTGGTTACACTGTCAGTTCTTGCAGGGGTCCTGCTGACGTTTGTAGACGAGTGTGATCATTTCAACTATACCAAACAGTAGATGGACTAAATATTTCGGATACGAGATACAACAGAGCTCAGTTGTGAATGAGTGGTCATAAAATAAAAAAGAATCCACAAGTCCAGCAACTGAATAATGGCTTAGAGTGTTAAGGAGGTTTGGGCAAATGATTGAGGTATGTGAGCATAAACTGGCTTCGAAAATGATGAAGTCAGAAGTGCAAGGGTTTGCTGGAGATATGCCGAGGTATGAAAGAATAGATAAGTGTACAATGAGCTATACATATATAGAGTGCATGAATGCATGTTAGCAACAGCACTTAATGGAGAATAATTGCTGGCCACTTCTTTTTAAGAACCCAAATTTTATCGTATCTTGAACCTTAGATTTGTTTTAAAAAATAAAGAAAATAGAAAAGGGAACCACACAATGACAACAGGCTACCCTAGGAAGAGCTGCCAGGTACTACAGCAAAACACTACTAGATAATACAACTTAAGATGAACTACGGTCTTCTAGTGGGCTAGTGCTTCATTGGTTGCAGAAATGCTCTAATAGAAGCTTTAATAAGCCTCTTATATGATATCACAGTGCCAGTGTTTAATCTGCGTGTGGTTTTCATGTTATTATGTGTTAACTTCTACAGTATTGGAAGATACAGTGAATCCTATTGCACTAATAGCTACAATGAATGCTAAGTTATCCTTTTAAAGCAACACATTATAATTTGGTATCTATTAGAGAAAATGTACAGAATTCTAATTATAAAATACTAATAGAAATTATACTTACTAAGTAACTATCATCCAGAATTTTTTGAGAGAAAAAACAAATCACTGTAGTTACCTAAGCAGTCAGCTTGGCATGAAGTTATGAGGAACAAATAATTGCCAACTATCTTATAGAAAAAGGAAATTGATCCATAACACTCAAGTTAAAATTTAACTGTTACTCTTAGTTTTCCTTTAATTTCCAGCACTAAAAAGCTTAATTACTTAGGATCCTAAGACTGTAAATTCAGCGCTAATTTGCATAATATCAAACCTCGAGCAACAACTTGCAAAACCAAAATCCAAAATGTGAATGTTGTCCTAAACTTCTCACACATTTAACACACTGCTTTGTACAAAGTAATAAAATGATGTCTAAGTTAATGGTATGACCATTACCTATGAAGATAACTTGTGGCAAACAAATATGTGTACAAGATAGTTATTTAGATAACTTTTCATTGATCTATTTTTTGAACAAATTCATGAAATACAATATAAATGGTTCCATTAAAGGAATTTCCTTGCATGTGCAGAACATATTTTCCCAGCATTCACCTTTATTACAAGAAATGTTACTCTACCTAAAGTCCTATTGCTATACACCTAGAATAATTTTCATTAGCATAAGGACGATATAATCAAGAATGATGTACCACAATATAAAAATTACAAACATACTAGATTGTCAGAAATTGCAGCAGTAACATGCTTTGAAGGCCTCATTGACAACTTTTTAAACAATCTGAAGATCACTAATTAACCATCTCTAGAGCATTGTCTTACTTTCCTTTCCTTCTTTCATTATGATGCATTCAAGGAACAGACTGCTTCCACTTTCTTATAACCATCCTTTGCAAAAGCATTCAGCAGAAGTTAAAATTTTACAGTAAAGAATATTCCACACACTTTTTATCACATAATTTATACATAAACTTACCTCAAAGTTGATATCACACAATGGCTTTGTCTGAGCAACAAGAAGCCCAATGATAGTAGAGCCCTGCAGAGCAGCCAGGGCATAGAACATGTCTGTCTCAGTGATCCACTTATACCAAATGCGAGGGTATTTAATAGGGAACCAATCTTCACACAGCTTTTTAACCTGGCAGTGAAAATTATTCAATGTAAGATAAAACTGACATTGCAAAATACCAAGATTACATGGATAAATAAACTAAAACTAAATTCCCACACAGCAACATTCATGAATATGAAATGATGACACTTATTAAAAAGAAGTTAAAAAGTGTAAAACATAGCATAAAAATTAACTGTAAATGTAATTTAAATTGAAGCATAGCTTAATACTTGGTCACTGAAGCATAGTTTAGTATAAAATCCTGGTCACTAATCATCACAGCTTATTATATTCATCACTAGAAAACCAACAGCAATAATTTCTTGATTTCTGATAGCAGCATTCTGTCTCATAAACAAGCCACAGATTCAATGGGGCACACACTAAGCCTACACAAGTCTAGAAGTTTCATTTCACTGTCATTTTCAAAGTGCATCATTCTGTACAATTTTACATTGGAATACATCTACAAACAGTGGATAAAGTTATACACAAATGAAAATTTATTCTGAGTATCAAAACTGTGAGTATCTGAAAGAAGGAGAGTGGAAATAAAGTCTTCAGTAGCAGCAAATTAGCCCTCAGGGATGGTTGTTTGGAGGCAACATTGTACATGCAAACATCACCAAGAATATTGTACTGAAAAAATATTACAGAATATGCTTCCTCTTCAGGCACAATTAACATTCCTGACAGAAGTAAGATCAGAGTATAAAATCATTTTTCCATGCATAAATTCAAGGCTTCCAGATTATGCTCATTGCCAGTTATACAAAGATGACAGCCATTTTAAAATTACAAAATATTTTGACCTAATTACCTGAAATTATTGAGCAGAGAATTATAAAGAACTCGCAGAAATAAAATATAATGAATCTGCATTGATTGCTTGATAATTGAAACTCCTAGACAAACAATTGAAAAATTTCTTGAAATCAATAATCCACAGGAAACCTGGCTTTTAAAATAATGCATAATAAAATAAATAAATTTTTTAACTAATGAGCATTGCCATAGATTATACGAGTTAGCTAAATGATAAATGACCGTTTCATGAAAATGCCAGTCTATGTAATCACAGAAGCTTTTCTCTTTAATTTCCTAGTTTATGGTGAATTATTTCTCATTACACAATACATACTACACAGGCAATTGAGAAGGAAAGTAAATTTCATTTCACTGTCTGATGTTGCAATAAGTTTCCAAAAATATTTGGTGCTTACAAACCAGTGTTTTTGCACAGCTGGATATGTTTCCACTACTTATCACCCTCAATACCTATAAACATAATAGTACTGAGCTCAGTACAGCATTCAAGCTGTGGATCACCACAACATTTTTGAATGACTATACTTTCCTGTCACCTAAAAAATATGTTTTTAGAGCATATTTCTAGCACATTACAATTATTGAAGCACAAAATTAGTTACATAAGGAAAATGATATGAATAGTGATAATGTAGGTTCATTGTTATTTATGTACCTTAGTTCTCTCTGACAAAGAGGGCAGATTCAAGTAAGGTAGTACATACAAGTTGAATGCCATACGTGACGGCATATACGACACATTTTTTTCCAAAATTTTAACTCGAGAAATTGCCCTGCATTTGTACATTGTAGGTCAAGTTTGAAACCTCCCATAAGCCTACGCTAATCTTCTCTCAGACGCTCACTACCCTAGCTTACACTCAGTACTGCGTCTTATATGCCGTTTTTGTCGTCACGTCTTATATGCCATCAAATACACTGTTTCAAAATAAAATAGTTCTAGCAGCATTGCAGGCTACCACAATTCATGAATCATGCCATGCAGGACAAGCCTCACAACAGACCAGAATAGCATACTGAACAGTGAAGCAGGAGTGCTGCTTTCATACTGCATAATTTGATACATTTCCAGGAGTAACCATGTGTGCTGACCAGTCGAACAATCATTGGAGAGCATAATTTTGAAATTTTAGATCATGCAGAATTGTCTATAATTTAAAAATATCAGATTTAGTAGCTTCCACACTGACTTACCATTCATTAATACCCACTTGATAACAGAAATGCCAGCTTTCATCTACTGTTATAAGCGAGTTTTTAAGCACATGACAATGCTTGGGTAACTTTCTTTTCATATTCATGACTATCAGCCAACACTCAAAGAATCCTAATTTATTGTAAGCCAATACTATAGTTTAAAACTTACTATAATATTGAAAATCTTTGAAGATATTAATACACATTTAATATTCTGCCTTCTTTCAACCTTTTAAATGTTTTTTCACATTTTGAAAGCACTTATTCATCAGTCATTCAATCTTAGTGGACATATTTTACTAGAATACAAACAGCTCTGAGTTTACTTTTGTTTAATACATATGCAGTCCTTCAATACATAAATTTCAAAATACATAGATATATGTATACTAATTTTCTTACCTGGTAAAGGTCTTCAGGTCTCAGGAATCGAAGAGTGACGTGCAGTAACTGGTTGCTCCCAAGATTCTCATTATTCATGGTGACTAGAAATGTTATCTTATTTGTTGCAATGGCTCAACATAGACAGAAATGAAATATATACCTTGCTGTGCGAGTTTTATTATTCTGAGAGAAAATATCTTGAAAGAAGCAAGACCTGCTAATCTAGAATAAAAATTATATATTTGAAATCACAATTTAAGATGCCTCATCAAATCATTTGTAACAGAAAAATTAAAAGCTTCCTCAACAATTATCCTAGTATATTGTAGAAAGCATAAATAATTGCTCCAATAATTTATTACAATTACAGTAATACAGTATCTACACAAACTCACAGAAGAATTTAATCAGTAAATTGTCTCACAATAGGATTTATCTCCTTCCAAGTGATACATAAGTTTATAAAGTTTACAAGAGAATTTTTAGAAATTAAAGTTTGTATCAACTCTAAGTTTTCAAACAGTTTTTGCATAGAGTTGATTTTTTCCAGTGAAGAATAGAATGCCTTTCCTTATAATTCAGCTGAACTTTTGACCAACAGCGTTTTACAGCTGTTATACTGGCATTCAACAGCAAGTTTTACAGCTGTTATACTGGCATTCAACAGCAAGTTTTGCAGCTGTTATACTGACATTCAACAGCAAGTTTTGCAGTTGTTTTACTGACATTCAACTAGAAGTCTTACAGCTGTTATACTGGTATCCAACAGTGAGTCTTACAGCTGTTATACTGGTATCCAAATGCAAGTCTTGCAGTTGTAACACTGGTATTCGACAACAAATCTTGCAGTTGTTATATTTATACTCAACCTCACATTTAAGTAATAAGTTCAGTATATCTATTAAAGATATCAGTCTTTCATAGATATACTGAATGGTGCTTATTTTGTAGATATACTAAATAGTTATCTTACAGATATACTGAATGGTGGATATTTTCAAATCTTTAAAAGCAAATCTGCAGTATGTTAGAGCTAATTGCAAAAATTGTTAATAATGTTTCATGTAAGCTCTCACTGATAGCTCTCCAACCAAGCCCATTACCTTTATATAATGATAATTTCCTCCTTTATGGGTTGTTATTAATTTGCTCATAAGCTGCTGTGGTGCTGCAATATTGAAATTTTTTTAAAGCATTATTAAAAGGTCATAATTTCAGAATAGCAAGATATATGCAAACAAACAAACATTACCCAAAACACTTTATTCCAAAAGAGCAATCATGCATGAGCACTTCAGATATGCACATCCATATATTCTACATTAACTTCAAAGAAATTTTTATGGGATTAATGTTTTATTTTCAAGTTAAACTTTGATTAGTTGTAGAGCAGTAGTTGTTACCACAAAGTCCATACCTTTGTCACCTTCTGTGTCTCTCAACTTCTTAAAACACTTATTTTTAATCATTCCAGCACTTGGTAAGTCAGACATAAGTGATAATAGGGTAATCTACAGGTACAACTAATCCCATTTTAGCAAACGGTCACATGGGCTGAAAAACACTTTTAAATTTCAATTTACAAACTTGTAATATAAGTAGGTAAAACTGGAGTCCTAAAAAATGTAGAAATTCAGGCAAAAAAAAGTGGAAATTCTTCGTTTTTCTTCTGCTCTGTGACGTATATATTGAGGCTTCGAAAACTAGTTCATGCCGCCCCAAGATATAACGCAAGTGATGGTTATGCCATAACTCCACGATCTGCAGAAAGAGAAAATTCAACTGTTCGTCAAGAAATGGGAACATTTACTAAAGATTTACATCAGTTAAATCCTGAAGAATGTACCGCAAGCAAATGTATTTAATAGCCATATCTATCTACACCCTTAGCTACATATAATCTAGATTCTACGACCATAAGGTATTTAAGTCTTCTTCGCAGCGACAGTGGTCGAGTGGTCTGCGGCCTGTGTTAGGTATCAGGTCTCTGCTTCGGGCAGAATGACCGCGGGTTCGAAACCCGGCCATGGAATACGAGCTGTTTCTCGTTTCGCGAATACCATGGAATACGAATACCATGGAATACGGGGCCGGGTTCGAAACGCAGCCCCGGAATACGAGCTGTTTCTCGTTTCGCGCCGTGAGCTCGCACTTATCGGTAAGCCCTCAACATATCCCAGGATCGTCACATGGAGCTCACCATCATCCTTACTCTAAGAATGTTAACCTTAAGAATTTGAAAAACCAATGAACTAATGTCTATGTACTGTGTACTTGATTGGAAATAAAGATGTTTGTTTGTTTATTTCTATGTCGTGCTTATTTGGGGCTTCGAAGGGCATCTAAGTCACACCCTATACAATCGCAATTATGGCACAGTACCGCACATCACGTCAGCTGGTTTATCGCAACTTACGGATCACCATTGCCACTCACCGAAATTTGAAAATCCAGATTAGCTCCCATAAAATGTAGTTTCGAAAAATAGTTTTAATTGTCATTTTAATAATATAAGTTCTATTATGATGAAACATGCAGATAATGTATAAAGTACTTGACTAACAATATGTTTTCTAATCATAAATTTTATCATATCGTCATTCACTACTGCAATGGTTATCTACTCTTTCTCTTCATTGGAGTTTCCTCTGCTGATACATCTATGATGGTATTTTCCATTCACTATTTCTTTCATTTAATTAGAGTTTAGCTCTCATGAAATGCCTGACGTTCCTTCATTTTCAATTGCTTGTCTAGCAAGTAGACAATCAGTCACCATTTCCGCCGCTAGTTTGTTAATGAACTTTGTTTTGATGCAATTGATTTGAGAAAATATGAGCTCCATACATACCAGAGGGAAAATCTCGACACCGATCTCGACCCGAACCTAAAAATCTCGAGAACTCCAGAAAAAATATTGAAACAAACAGTTTCGTTTATTATTTTCGTCCTATGTGTAAAGTTTTGAGTTGTTGGTTGGGTGTATTTTAAAGTTACCAACACTTTACAAAAGTCTTAATCTAACTGCCCGTGTGACCTTACTCAAGGAAATAAAGGAACTTGTCAACAGGAAACTCAGCTTGTATTTCCATGAAATTGGCACGAGAAATATCTTGGAACTTCTTTTGATTCTTCCCAACCAGTCCAGAGCGTCCAGATGAAAGTTTGGCCAGTTCAGCTTCAAGGTAAGAATGGCCAGTCTGGGGCTACAGCAACTGTGGCTGGATAGCGGCAGTGGTTCACAGCAAGTGTGATGCACAGTAGGTGTGATGCACAGTAAGTGTGATGCACAGAGAGTGTGATGCACAGTAAGTGTGATGCACAGAGAGTGTGATGCACAGTAAGTGTGATGCACAGTAAGTGTGATGCACAGTAAGTGTGATGCACAGTCGTGAGTTCCAAAGTGGTGTTCCAAAGTAGGTTCGAAAGGACAGTGTGATGCACAGTCGTGAGTGGGTGGCAGACGGTCCCCCAAATTCAGGGAATTCTTTAACCTAACGTCACATGTTGAAATTCACGAATGGCGTTGCTGGGGAGAGCTCCGTCCAGACAATGAGCGTGAGAATGTTGCCAGAAAACGTTTGATTGTAAAAATACTTTCTGGCTAACGCTCTTAATATTAATATTATTATTATAATGTGCACTAAATATGCACGTTTTAATTGTAAAGAGTTCGTAAAAATCACTCAAATTTTAGTCTTATTTTTATTACTAAAAATAAGGTTATTTTAGTATTTGTTATTTTATAAGCTTTAAAGGGGGTAGCAGGTCATGCTACATATGCATCGTAGAACCTTTATTTGGGGCTCATATTAAAGCTAATAACCACCTCTCAATGAATAATTATAAATTAATCCCCCTTCCTTAACCAGACGCACTTAGGGGGACGCCGTTCCTTGACACCCGTTTTCGAGTCCGTAGCATTACCTGCTACCCCTCTAAAGCTTATAAAATAACAGGTATTACAATAACCTTCATTCTTAGCAATAAAAATAGGCCTAAACTTCGAGTGATTTTTACGAATTTTTTACAATTAAAACGTGCATATTTAGTGCACATTATAATAATAATAATATTTATATTCAGAACGTTAGCCAGAGAATATTTCCAATCAAAACTTTTTCTGGCAACATTCTCACGCTCGTTATCTAGACGTAGCTCTCCCAGCAATGCCACTCTTGAACTTCAACATGTGACGTTAGGTTAGAATTCCCTGATGAGCATACTAGGTATGTCTTAAGTATTTTCAGTCTTGCCTAATTTTTGTGTTTAACTTGCCAGTGTATCTGTGTTCTTTTGTGATGTTTAGATTTTCAAGTGTTGGTTTCTTTACTGTGAATTATTAGAGCAAAGTCAAGTGTTAGGAATTGTTTCTATTGGACAACTGTGATAAATCAGTGACTGTGCTATAGTAAGTGACTCAATATTTTTCATTACTATTCTCAGAGGACCTCATATCAACAGGTCAATCCTAAAGACAGTTATAAGTCTAGCCTGCAATTTCCTCAGGTGTAGATTTTCATAAAATCATATTCCTTTTAACTATACAGCTATAGCATTTATCCCTAATTTTGTCACCTTAAGAATTATTTTATTTCCTTTATATGTGGTAATATTCTGTATTATTACAGACCTAAAAGCTACTTCTTTGAAGACCTTAAAATAAATTATTCTGTGGTCATTTTATAATTCAGATTTATGAATACTGAAAGGCTAAGAATGAACCTATTATTTTATGTCAATTTTCCTGATGTTGCTAAAATTGGTTTCTAAAAAACCACATGCAAATCCTTAAGACTTCTGCCAAGGATAATTTAATTATTTCTGCTTAACTTATAAAATCAATCTAATAACTTATAAAATCAATTTAAATAAATCCCTACTTCACTGTAAGAATGTGAAACAAAGAACTTGATTAAATGGTGAGTTGCTTGATAATAATCCTTACCAAATGCTGCCTTCTGCACTTTATCCTGGCGTATTTTGGGAATTGTCAATGGGTCTTATGATGTGGTTATGATCCGTGTATGTGTACTCATCACTTCACCATTACGTGCCAAATTTGGGGACCGTCTGCTACCCACTCACTGTGCACTCGCTGTGAGGCCCCCTCACTGAGACCACTCATCTGTGAACCCACTTACTTACCTACCTACTACACTATACTATACCAGCTGCACTCGTACACTTATATGCCACATACTGCACCTGCTGTACTCGCTGTACTGGTGCAACATTTCAAGCCACAATCGCTATAGCTCTAGACTGGCCTTCACCCCTGAAGCTGGACTGGCCTAACCATCATCTGGAAGCTCTGGACTGGCTAAATCATCGCAAAAGAAGATTCCAAGCTATTTATCATGCCAACTTCTTGAATACCAAGCTGATTACCTGTGATGAGTTCTTTTATTCTCCTTGAGTAAGGTCACACGGGCAGTTAGATTAGTTTTGTTAAAGTTGGTTGCTTAAAATTCCCCAAGCACAACCAAACTTTACAAGTCCACTAACGATATTCATACCTTCCGGTTATCGTAATTATTTCTTACCTATTAATCCAACAAACTTCATTTACATATCAAATCAAAGCTAACAATCTAGATATGTGCCCTGAATAAATTGAAACCTCATACAATCAACTTTTACTAGCATGGGACACGCCAAACCTCGACACTCGTTTTGGACTCCACTAACGATATTAACCTTCCGGTTAACGTAATTATTTCTCATGTGTTCATCCCACAAACTTCATTTTCATATCAAATCAAAGCTAAGAACGTACGTCTTTTTCTTCACTTTTTCAGCAACAGCTTCACATTTTTTTCCGACAGCACATTTGTTACCTTCTGGGTTAAGGCGGGAATGTTTTTGCCAACCAGTCGGTGAACTTCAATTTAATATGAGTTGAAATTGCCTCCGTTATAGCACCTACTCGAGGAGAACTGAAAGACCAATTGAGCTTTAGAAACTCAACTTTATTTCTGCATAAAAGTAATGGCCTCAAGGGAAATGGCCATCTCTTCAGGGTTTCCGTCCACAGCGATTTAGGCCACATGAGTTGTCGCCACCAGGAGTTGGAGTTGCAGCAGCGATATCTCAGCGATACAAAGAGGGTAGCCAGTAGGCAAGCAGTGAGGGCAGGGCTGTGATAGATTTGTAGGGGTAAGCAAACTCCATGAAGTTCAGTAAAAACAGAATACCTCGTCACCATCACTCATTGCATTTACTAACCATAGGAGGTCTGCCAAAGTAGCACTCAAATTTCAGACTTCAGCCTGGTGCCCAATACTTTGGTCCAGGGCCCATTCATTTCCACCAATGAGATGGGATCTTTATTTTTAGGTTGACATTTACTCCCTTAACAGAATTCTTAACCTTTGAATAAACTCAGTTAAGTAATAAGTATAAGTGGCAATGCTTATTATGCAAGGGCAATGCATTGTATCTCACATGACACAAGTTAATAGAATTAAAAAGAGGCAGAATACTGCTTTCAACAAATGCATCTCAAAACATGAACTGTTGTAGATGGCTTAGTCTTCTTATAAACTTAGAATCATAGGCATGAGTTAATATATTTCCTGACAACGGATCAAATAAATAAAAAGGAATAGCAAAGACAAGCTACTAAAATATGCAAAGGTCAGTGCTAACAATTTACCTGATTCAAGCTCAAAATTAACATGAGAGATGAGTGACAGGTAATTACCATAATCGGTAAAGTTAAAAAAACACTTTACTTCCTCAAAAAGAATCACCTAGGGGTGATGCAAAAATATTGAAGTTTTTCAATATTGAAGTTCAATGCAGCCACTAAAAATGGTGACGCTGGCAATATTTTAAGAAGCAGCTGTGCAAAAATCATACATCAAACAAATGCTAATATCTAGAGAACCATGGTCAACCACGAGCCTATAGGCTAAGTGCCCGTCAGTTCCTTCCCCACCGTTACCCAGTGTACAGTAATTCTATTCGCGCTTTCAGTCTCTCTGACGGGTAAGTTTTCCATTGACCATGTGTTAGGAAGTAATGCGTTTCACTTACCTACCTAAAATTATCATTTTAGCTTTGCCTAGATATGAAGTTGTGCTTTGATTTGCGTTACTCCAAGATTTATAATTAATCTAAATATAGAACACTTTGAATAATAACTTGTGCATCAGCTATCAAATTCATTGTATAATTTCGTTTCACTTTTGGGGGTACGAACCATTTCTGGGGTTACCACTTTGGGGGTACGAGTTATTTTGCTGTCGTGATTATTTCGTGGGTGATGTTCTTCAGGGAAGTGATACGATCGTCTTCGTAGCTTGAGGATTTATTATTGAACACGATCAAAATCGGTAGATGTTAAAGCCAAGATCGAAGATCGAAATTGAGAGTTTGCAGTCCGTAAACCGAGACCCGTCAGAGAGACTGAAAGCTCGGATGAAATTACTGTACACTCGGCAACGGTGGAGAAGGAACTGACGGGCACTTAGCCTACAGGCTCGTGGTTGACTATGGTGCTCTCTAAACGAGAGTTACAATTTGGAGTTGGAACTACGATTGAATTTTTAACTTTAAAATACTAGTTTCAAGTGACGTGAAATACGTATGAAAATTAACTCTAAAATATTACTAAATTTAATATTATTTAATACCAAAATATTCACGATATTTTAGCGGCCCTACACACTCAAGTCTCTACGTTCGGGTATTTTATGATGAGCATTCCGAAAGGTCGACCAGCTATTTTGATACGGTTATTAAATTTCATAGCCTCGGATAGAAGCTGCCTATCGATATCTCGATTTGTTCTCTGTAGCAGCCGGCTAATTCGGTGCGATTCTTTAATGTTTTACTCAACAGTTGTATTATAAAGTTACCTTGTGCTATTAATTTTTCTTGCTAAATTCTGTATTTATTTTGAGTTACTTATTGGTCTTTATCCGGGCAGGTTTCAGTTTCGGTTTCAGGTTCAGTTCAGTTCAGTTCCAGTCTCAGTCTACGAATTTCTCAATTTCGGTCCTTGATCTTGGCTTTAACTTCTGCTGATTTTGATCGTGTCAAATAATAAATCTTCAAGCTACGAAGCCGATCGTATCACTTCCCTGGAAGAACTTCACCCACAAAATAATCACTACAGAAAATAACACGTTCCCTAAAGTGGTGACTCTAAACTCGTGACTCTAAAGTGGTAACCCCAGAAATGGTTATTTCCCCAAAGTGGTGACCCCTGTGAAGAAATACCCTCCTTCAAAACATTCATGTGAAGCTAAAGAAACAACCCATGTGAAGAAATACTCTCCTTCGATACATTCAGATCAAGTTCGCGAAACATCCTCAGCAAAAAAAAAATATTCCATCGAAAATAAAAATTCATATCAAGCTCAAAGAAACATCCCTACGAAGCAACATCCTCCTGCGAAACGTTCATATCCAGCTCGAGAAAAACTCCCCTAGTGAAGAATGAACAGTCTCAGCGAAGAAGAACAACGACTTCATTGACGAACACTTCCCTGTGAAACTCGATCCTCCTCCAGCCAACGGCCGAAAGTCATAAAACGATCGAGAAATTCCTTCGAAGCCAGGCATCAGCTCTACAGAGCGTCCCAGAACCGTGACCGCACCACCGCTCCAGCTCAGCCTCAGTCAGGCTGGCTTCATCGTCGAAATTTACTGCTAGATTTTGCTGCTCTCAAAAATGATCATTTATGAATAATCAGTTTTGAATGGATCTAAATCTACCAGTAAATTGCGAAAATTCCAATTGTGGTTTATTGCCGGTCCAATGGTAAATATAACAGGTTATTATTGTCGGACTTAGTACAAAACTTATGATAATGACCGGTAAATTAACGGTAATCAGAAGATAATATGAACCAATCACGACATATAATTCCACCTACATATCAGAGGTTTATCGTGAAAATAGATGAAAATTAAGTATGAATTCTGACGAAAATTAGCGTCGGTCAGACGATAAGATTCGGACTGGGAAAAGGGTAGAGAGGAAACAGCGCACACTCGGCGAGATTTCAGGAACTAATGAATCGTCGTCTGAGGGTGGCTGCCTCATTAAGAAATGTCGTTTCTAAGCGACTGTTACAATTTAAATTTGCCCATAAAATTAGGATTGAGATTTTAGTTTCTAGTCGCTAACGACGTGAAATGGACATAAAACTAATTCCGAAAAAGTTCTTAAATTAATTAAATTTTGTTTAGTGGCGGCAAAAATCATACTAAAAATAATTATAATATTTAAATGCGGTACCACACAGCTAATTAAATTTAGCATTAGGATTGCCACTTGGAAGTAAAATGAAATTTAAAAGCGAGCAAGTCGTTTGCGTCGCCTTGATCTTCTGTACTAGGGTTTTTTAAGCACTCGATGAGCCATGAAAAAGGTGCATAAACATAACACAATAATTTGGTTACGAGAAGTACTGTAGGGCCTTACTTAGTTTTCTACATAATTGACAAATGGTTGAGATATTTGTGATATCGTGACACAAGCTTCTCGATGCCTTTTCAAAGAAGTCAGCCGCTAGCTAGGAGAGATACGTCATGACGGGCACAATAGGGCAGGACCCAACGGTCATACAGGTTCTGTTATCAGAGGTCTCGTACGATTGTACAAAGCAGACTTTGAAATGTTTGGAAATTCTTCAAAAATCTCATTGATGGTAAACCTTCGTTTGGTGTTCACCACGTGATCAACAACCTGGACGAGGTCCACAATAGCGACAGCCCCTGCCCTCCTCTATTTATGTCGGTTCGCTCATTTTCAAATTTTCTACACCATTCCCATACCCTACTATCATTCATAAAGTTATCCTCGTATACTTTGCTCATTCTGGGATGGATTCTACGTCCTTCTGTTTGTAGAATGTTGATTACACTTCAGATATCACATTTGGCAGGAGTATCGATCTTAGCAGCCATATTCAATTGCCCGTACATTGGGCAATCGAGTTGTACCCGTTTTAGCGATTATGTAGAAAAATAAGTTAGACAATACCGTAACTGTGGAAATAAATTTTTATGTTTTGTAAACTTGCCTTCTTTTACAGCCCATCGGAGGTTGAAAAATAGTCCTTGTTGTAATATATCATTTATGTTGTTCCTGGTTTCAGCTAGCTTAAGTAAACATTTAGTACCGGCAATAGAAATGATTATGTAGTTTCAATATGGCAAATTAATATATGAATGGAAACTATTTTGTACATACTGTACTGAGCTTTATGTAATTTTATCTGACAAAATGAAACGTAGTAAAAAGTTGGCAACACGAAACTTTCATGTCTTGCTGAGAATATTACCTTCCTTCCTCATATATTTTGCCGACGAGCTTCATCATCCGTGCTAGTCAATAAATATGATCAGAATACAGAAAAGAAGATGATAAACGAAATTTCGAATACCACACTACCTGCTTACAACCTCAAAAGGTGATGAACATATTTTCATTTGCGGAGGATATCTTTTTACAAATATGGAACGATAAAGAAAATATTGTATAGGGAAGTGGCTAATCGAGAAGCTGTACGAGAATGTTTCTCGCCGTGACCCTGTAGGGCCACTAAAATATCGTGATTATTTTAGTATTAAATATTATTAAACTTGGTAATATTTTAGAGTAAGTCTTTATACTTGTTTCATGCCACTCATGATTGTTTTTTAAGTAAAATTTAATCATAGTCGTGATTTCAAATGGTAACTCTCGTTTATGGAAGAGCGTAGGAAACCACAGGTTCTAAAACTAAGTGCCCGTCAGTCGGCGCACAACCATTATCCAGTGAACAACAATTCTATTCGCGATTTCAGTCTCTCTGACGGGTAAGTTTCTATTGATAAGGTGTTAGGGAGTTTTGCGCTTCACTAACTTACCAGTTATTCCTTAAACTTATCATTTTCGCTTGGGGTAAACGTTCCTCTGTAGGCTTAACAGTTTGTTTAATTCCGGTGATTGTTTTTCGGTAATTCGATGGATCTCTCGTCGTACATTATTACACAATGCGGTAAATAATTTACCTAGTGTCTGCAGTATTCGTATTGTTGAGATTTGAGTTTATCACGCAGTCTATAATGCAAAATGAATTATTAGGGTTTCCCTTTGTATAGCCTTAAGCAACAGTTCTTACCTGCTCTTAGAGCAGGCAACCTAAGGATTCTACTTATCCTACTCCAATGTAATTTTGTTCTTTGGTATTTTCTCCTCCTACCTCCTACTCCTACTCCGGTTATCCCACCCATAGGCCTGAAAATGAGTAACGTGCAACCTTAGGTTGCCTGCTCTAAGAGCAGACGTTATTTCATGGTTATGTGTTCACGAAAGCTAGGATAAAATGAAAGTTTGAAACTATCTAAGTACTTTTTTTCACTGTTTTACACTGCGATGATGTTCACTAAACGCTTTCAGCTAGTATATTAAGCTGAAGAATCGCTTATCTTAGTGAAGAAGAATTATTGTCTCCAAAAAAATGACCCTATAATCGTTCGCAGGAATAACACAAAATTTCAGCTATGAATGTATAATTACATTTTTTAACCTCATATACAAGTACTTGGAAGTTTGCAACAAGTGTTTCCGAATACAAGAACTGAAGCGCAAATTTGGATTTACATCTGTATCGTTCCATATCGTTGTGTATAAATATATTCAAGCAACAACCACGCTGTTATAAGTGCTGAACAAGGACTACTATAACCAGGACATGCACCGCCATGTAGCTGACTACGGTAGCGGAGGCCAGTACACTGAGCTGTCAGTTATCACCTATCTGTCACAGTGCGAACATATGTCGTAGTCTGTCGCTGCATTTCTAAGTAAATACTGTTTGTTTACAAAGTTTATTGCTAATTGTATGTATTAAAAATGCCGAACAAGTGTGGGATTGTGAACTGTCGGGGTAATTACAATAAGGAGAACAGGCGCCGCGTGTTTCGCCTCCCGAAAGAGCAGTCTGAGAGACAGAAGTGGCTGGATGTTTTACCACCTCGTGAAAATTTTGTTGTTAATCCAGAGAAGTTTTTCATTTGCGAGATACACTGGGGAGCTGACCCACCTTTGATCAAATTGCGTGGTGGTTTTATGCAACCTGGAATCCCTCCCAGTATCTTTAATGTGCCTGCTTCATGCCTGCCTTCTCCAAAACTTACACCTCGCCCGGCCAAAGTGGAAAACCAACAACTGAGGTATTTTCTTCAGTAGGACAAGATTACTTCATTTGATGCTTTCAAACCTGAACGTAACCTGTAGAAGCAGTACAAAAACTTGATTATTTCAAGATCGAAAGAAAGGTTTGTGTGTTTGTTCATGACCAACAACTTCAGTGAATGCAGCCTGTCTGTGATTGTCGAAAACAAGCCCACTTTGTGTTCCCCACTAACGCTCAGTGCGTTCAAGAACGGCATTAGTGTACCACTGTTTAAGACACTTCATCCCAACAATGGTTTGAGATCGTATACTCAGTTCGACGAAACTTTGCGCTTGGCAATGCACTATGACATCCCGTTTGACAAAACGATCCAAAATGTTATCACTCTTCTTCAAGCTCACACATCAGCCTGTGTTGACACCGAGAAGGTAAAAAAGTTGGTATTTTTGACACGTCAGTTGGAACTTTTATTACAGAAGCAGTTTTCCATGAATGATTATTGTTTTGCTCTTCAATCATACCCAAAGTGTAATTATGAATAGCTCAGACACTTTTTGATGCTACCATGCAAACGCAAGCTGCAGTACATCACTTCATTTATTGACAAGGACCAGGTGCTGAGGGAAACATTTGACAAAGTCCAGACACTGCAGCAGAAGAATGTGTTTCTCTTGGTAGATGAAGTACAGATTCGCCCAAATGTTTAATTTTCTGGTGGGGTGCTGAGTGGCAGAGAACAACCGAAACTGCAAGCCACTTGTATGCTGTGTGTCATGATGAAGTCGCTGCACAAAGGACCTAGTCTGATGATTTCAGTGGTATTGACATTGACTGTCCCAAGATGTTCCGTCGTCTGGCAAATGTTCTATTGAATGGACACCACAACCTAGAGAAAGACCAGCAGAAGAATGCAGTCCTTCTTCAGACCTCTGTAAAGAAAGCCCGGTTAGCCGTCTAATTGCTACATTTTGGTAGGTTTTGCTTCTATGTCTGTTTGTTTATGTGCGTGAATGTTTGTAGGTTTGGTTGTTTGCATTGGAAAAAGTTTAACTATAATCAATTTGTAAAGTCTAAAACCGCAGCACCTCGGCTTTCTATAAAGTGGCCACTAAGCTTATATAATAATACATGTTAAGTCCGGTTAAAATTGGTATTTCACAGCATTACAGTGCTTTAAACCATTTAAAATTCACTGTAAAACCTTATTATCCCTTTTATTGCTTGACAGAAGTAATTTATGATCAATTTGTCCGATAGAAAATGTTATGTTACTAGGAATACAATGGCCTCCGCTAGCGCAGTCAGCTATACGGCGGTGCACGTCCTGTGTATAGTAGTCCTTGGTGCTGAATTAAAAAACAGAGCTATGATAGAACAGGTGTGAATGAAAACCGGTGTGTTAAACTGCATTAGAATATCTCTTTACGAATTTGTCATATCAGTCTACGCTTGAAGGTCTAATGAAGGTTTCAGAAGAATGCCACCACTCATCAGAACTATCTTTGTATCCACGTTTTTCACTTAACACGTTGAGTGCGATACGACCCGCCGGTGGGTCGCTCAGGTTAGGTTCTATAATTTTTTCAAGGCTTTCTAGTGACTGTGTGTACAAAGTAAAGATTTGCACCAGCTAGGCAATCGCAGGCAACGTGTTAATACTTTGGGATTTTTATTCGTTTTCTACTGAACAAAATGGACTCTAAATTCGCATAATAATCACGACTGTTGAATTATATTGTAGTTATGCATGTAAGGTAATTCTAGACAGTGAAAGCTACATAATTAACTATTATTAGCAAAATATAGTTACCAAAGATACAAATCCGATGTACAGCAAATGACGCTCTTTGCTTACTAAAAACTGCAATGTTATCGTTCAATGTACAACCCAATAATGTATAACTAAAATACTGAGTTTTATCATACACATATTTTAAAACGGTACCATACACGGTTCCTATTATGAAGCCCATAGTCTGCCGACATGGTTTATGCGGCTAGAAATACGGCATGGGACTTGGGTAAAACGACCGAATAATTATCGAAGTAATTATCCGACCCAAGAATGGACCAGAAGGTTCGTTCTTATAGCCTCATTCTATTCTATACATTAAATTTATCTTCTGTACGTACCAGTACGGTCAAGTGTTGCCAGTTCTATGAAGGTTGAAAATGAAAACGGGTTGAAAAAATTGATTTATTGCACGAGTGATTTTATTTACACAATTTTATGAGTGTCATACGAGTCGTAAATCTATGAACAAGATCAGCGATTGGTCATCGACTTCGAATGAAAGTCAATAGAGCAACAACTGACCTTAGTACTTAAAGTAATGGATTCTATAGTAGGAAAGGCAAAGCTTGCAGCTGCGTGCAGTATTATGCAAATAATTAAGGGAAATGTGGGGCTAATTTCTTAACCGATGGACTTATATTGACCTTATTCTAGGTTTCCCCATTCGTGAGATGCATTATTAAACAACAAATGGAATTTTACTGCAAAACTATGCTACGCAAAGTGTAAATCTAATTTTTAGAACTAATTTTTCAACGTCGATGTCAAATTTATTTGAGTGACGATTCGGCGATAAACTAGATTGAATGAAAAAACTTAAAATCTTTCGAAAGTTTATTTCTGCTTTTCCTGAGGTAAAGTCAACTCGATTGCACGAGAAAAATGACATTGAAGATCATTAATAACCTAAATAGAAGTAAAATCAAACACAATTTTTCGTCCTAGTTCAAAGACATGGATACGGCTTGTGTAAATTTCATCATGTAAATTTTTCATTCGTTTTCATATTTCCAACTTAGAAAAGAGACAATAAAGCTCTCAGTGCCTCAATTAGCAGTGTTTATCTGTAGATAATATTCTGATACCAAAAAATTTGTTAATTTGTGGGTTATGAGCAAGTCTTGATCACGTTTTGACATCTAATGTCCTCTCTTATCCAAAAACCAGCTGTGCCCGCCAGAAATTTCAGCATTTTTAGCCGTAAACAGGACGTGATGTACGACTACGATAACATTTTGTTCATGGAAGAACCCTGTCACATGGTAAAAATAGCCTTCAACTTTCATTCTTCACCCACTTTGGAAAGTGGGTGAAAAGTACGTCGTCATTTTCTTACAAGGGTAGTGAGGCGCTTGAATTTTCTTGTGAGAGGAAATGGCAACAAAAAGCTTTCAGCATAGCTAAATAGCGTCACCCACTAGCATGTACATTCATGACAATGAAGAGCTGTTTATGAAAGAAATTGAAAGAATACGGGATTAATTTTTACGAGTGGTTGAGCAATGGGCTGTAACTATGGTAATAGTGATCATGAAAAACCTTGCATTGTGAACCCACAGAAAAAAGAAAGGAAATTTTCAGTAATGCTATCCGCATCCACAAGCTTGTAAGGATTGCAGAAATAAGTATCTCATAAAAACATGAATTAAATTTTGTCTGCGTTGGCTAACATGAATTTGTCTTTAACCAATACGTGATCAGAACTGCAAAACAGACTTTATTTATTCCCACTAATCCAGGGAGCGTGAAAACACGGACTTGTTTTACTAACGCATGATCAGAGCGGGTCAGTCTCAACATGTCCCAATGATGCTTGAAGAGAGCTGGATAGCTTCCAGATACCTCAGTGATACTTCGTAAAAACTTGTTAACTTCAACATGTCTCTGTTAAACTTGGTAAAAGCTTGTTAGCTTCAACATGCTTCAGTGATACTTCGTGAACACTTGTTAACTTCAACAAGTTTCTATGATACTTGATAAAAGCTTGTTAAGTTCATGCTACCTTAGTGATACTTCGTAAGAGCTTGTTAACGGCAACATGTTTCGGTGATACTTGGTAAAAGATAGTCAATGCGGACATGCCCTACTGATGCTTGACTAGATCGGGCCATAGGGGATAGCTCAAGAAGAAATGGTTCCGTCATTTTTATATTAGCTTCATTTTATTCTTTTTTGTCGGAAAAACTTGGTGCATACAACTTCTGGTGTTGGTCAGAAACATTTGGGGTAGAGAGGAAGAGTCTAATAATTTAACTAATACATTCCAATTTCAATGGTAAACGTTATACTTTGAAAAAGTACAAGAAACAACGATAAATAATCAATTTCCTAAATATTTCACGGAACATTAATGTTGGAGTGTCTTTCCGACTATGCACCGACTCCTTTCGACCAGAGGGAGTATATCACTTTATGACTTCAACTTGAAAAGTTGTAGATACTCTGGTACAAATGAGAGACTAAAAATGTTATACCGTTTCTTACTCATAGTTTTACTCTTGTAAATCTTTCTAATTTTTGTTCCTTGTACTTAAGCACTTAAAATGTAATAAACAACATGCTCTAGCAGATCGAATAACAAACTACAAACCTTTCATGAATTTATCAAATTTTATTTAATGGGATAGCTATTTTGCAGAATATTTGTACAATAATTTGATTGTTAATCAGTGATACCGGATATAGGAGTATATTGACCGTGTTGGTAGAATAATTTTAAAAACAGAGACTGATTACCAAGAAGAATCCCTTTGATAGTTACTAGAATGTTACCGAACAATACAAGCTTGAAAATCGATTGTAAATAATCGTTATTTTAAAATTTCCCGAAGATTCTTTTAATTTTTTTTGTAGTGGTTAGCTATCGTTCTATAAAATGAAACTGCAATTCTGTTTATTCTTTCATCTTATTTTTTACATATTTTTACGTCTAAATGTTAGATTTGAATTTGTAGCCAATTAAAGTGAATTCTTAATCTACTGTATAACATGATTTATGCTTATTGTTAAATGAATATATCTTGTGATTTAAAATTATCATCTAAACTATGTCGCAATTAAAGTTTCCCTAGCGAAGTGAAATGAGGACACCCTTGTTAGTAGTGCATTATATTTCCTGTAAAATTTCCACAGGCAGTACTTTCTGCGGGTTAGGAGGATCGGCTGCAATAACAAAAGTAGTTTATTTTTTGGTGATGAACGACGTCGAACAAGCTCAATTTTTTTACAACTGTTATAGTTTTAAAATTTGACTTGTGTAAAATACAGAGCTTTAACATAATGTACAATATAAAGGTATCCACAGAAACGTGTGACACACTTATCATAGCGTTACGATAAATGGATTTCCATTCAATAGATATGAAGTGATACGAGAGCAGTCTAACGATACTTTTTTGAAATCTTGACTAAATCTTTGCTGCATAGTTAGTGCACTAGCGCCATACAGAAATATTATGAAAAAGATTTGCAAGCATCCAACTGAGCTGTAGATTGGACATGAAACTTAGAATCGGAGCTACACGCCAGTTCCTGCACTGATTCTGGTAACAAACATTGAATGGTCCCATTGATAGACGTAAGTCACACATTCATAAGCACAATACGGGCGCACTGTTTTATTTTTCGAGGTGAATTAAAATTATTTAATTAAAGCAGAAGTATTATAAACATATCAGAACTTACACGTTATGCTTTCATAAGCACAAGTCCAAGGAAGCAACTCAAATCGAGAAATTAACTTAAGGTCAGTGCTACGAACATTCCAAACTGGGATGAAAGTGACATTTTCTGCTCAGTTCTATGGTCAAAACGATAGCATTGTTTCAATATGTTCGACCGACTATTACATCGGCCGAAAAGAGTTTGATCAATATTTATATACTTTTAATGAAGAGTTAAAATATGGGGTATATTTTTATTTATGAAAAATTAAAAACTACGCTGTAGATGACTACCCATAATAACTACCAATAACCGCACCTATCATATTTTTCGTGGTTTTATTATATTGTGGTGAATATTTTTTAATGGCAAAATATCGACATAACTTTTTAGTTCCTTCGGAGCTAAAATAAATTAGAAGGAGTGAGAATACAGAAGGTAACGCAACAAGATACACAATAAGTATCGAATGTTGTCAACAGGACTAATAAACCAACTGATAACAAATGATTTTTTTCCTATTTCGGATATATTTTATTATTTTTGAAGAGTATGATCTAAGTATAGGGCGAAGAGTTATTTTTTTAAAACTACAGATATTCATAATACTAAAAAAATCATCATTGAAGTTTGGTATTTGTATATTTGTTTCTAGGACCCGAATCAAAATGTACGATTCCTTGATAATAAACCCAAAGATGGTTGTACTGGAACCGCTTCTACGTCAGTTACAAGTATTGGATGATTTCAACCTTCAATTTCGAAGCAACAATTGTTACCGGTACACGTGCAGCTAAAAACTGACCCTTCTGTGAGCAATGACACTACAGCTAGTATCGTAACATGTGTTGGAAAAACATCTTCTTGATACATGTACTGCATGTACGTATGGTGCATGTAATACATTCATCGTGAAAATATCTGCTACCGCTAGTGGTTGCACTCCGCTCACGTTCCTCCTCGCTTATGTTTCTCGCGCACTTTGTTCAAGTGACAAACGACAATCTTTAACAACTTTAAAGTGCACATTATGTATCATGTCAGTCATATTATGCCTGTAATTTAATAAGTCTAACATACTGCTATTGTTGTTCCTCATTAAGGCGGATAAATGCTATCCGCGGGGTTTCAGGAAATGGGCACGTTCATTGGTTGGCCTAGGTGTCAGGAGAGCGAGTGCGAATGATCGTATCAAATTATTAATGAAGTTCAATCTACACAACTCATTTACTCGAGACGCAGCCCTGCAAAAATGGTTTAATGCCTGATCAGGTATGATGCACTTCCATGTTCATTATCAAGACTTTGGATGCAAAAGAGCTGAGAGGAATCTGAATCTGGAATGTACTGCTCTTATACGAGTGTCACTCATCTGGAATGGATGAAAGTTGTCTCGTTTGTTATCTTATTATCATCATTATTTGTATTCATCTATTTTTATTACTATCACTATATTACCATGTATAACGGATTACATGGTAATTAAATGTGCTATTCACGTTCCATTGATCCCAATGATGGAGGTTTCCAAGTGGTAATACGCAAGCGATAAAATACAAAAAAAAATATTTGATAAAAGATATTCACCGCTAAATTCTTAACACAATTAAAGCACATGTTAATGATATGATAAGAACATACAAAAAAGACACATTTATGTAGGCAGAGAAGAGAAACTTCATTCGTCGAGAAAGCAGGTAAATTGCTTAAACGCGCTGCTAGATGCCGCAACTCAAGGTAGATATCAGCAACTATTCTTTACCTCATGATCTAACGTCTTTGTCGGATATATTCTACAAAAAATACTGGTTAACCACAATGCTAGAAGCAGGTATTGTTCTTAATATATTATATATTTATAACTCGTCCCTCTGAATGTCCTCATAGATTCTCCTCAACGCGAGAGTCCTAAAGAAAATAAACTTCCTAGTTTATCCCCTTCATTTCAATGAAATGAATGCATTTAAATGCTCGGATAATCAAGAGATTAACTGTATTATAATAAAAAAAGAAACACGTCCCTAATGGATTCGAAGTATTCCTAAAGGAACTCGAGAAATTGAGTGTGAAAAAGATGAATATGTAACAACACGACTGTACGAGTAGTTTGCCCAATGCCAGCACTGGACTGCAAAGTCCTGATGGCCATGATAACTGCGGCACCGTTTAGTACAGCTTCATTATGAAGGCGTCTGTGTTTGAATGTCTAAAAGTTGATATTTTGTCAGTGAACAAAGAAACCGTCACATGCATTGTGATTTTGTTGACTTGATAACTCAAAACTGTTAATGGTCAAAATACCGTTGGTAAGCCAATGGTACGAGGGCGTTCTTGGTAATGGGTGTGAAATCCCGTCGCCAGTGCTGCCCATGATACCCTCATGCCAAACGGGAACAGGGTCATCAATTCCGTTATCAAAGTCACACCCAGCTCTCAGTCTGAGTTACAGTCGCAATAGTAACCATAAACTACAACGAGTCATAATGCGCAGTTTCTAGAACGTAGAAGTTAAAGTCGTAAGAATAGTCTCCGTCTTTGTCTCCACGTTAGTCATAGCTTATCAATGGTAATACATTGTAAATTTAGAATCGATGAATCATCAAAGCGCAACTACGGTGCATTGAAGCATCCCAAGCTAAAGCGGAAGAGGAATTCTACTACGGGAAATAACTTATGCAGTTGTGTTCAATGAAAATATGTTTATCACATAGAAAACCCGAAATAGCCTCCGTTTGACCTAGACTAGAGGCTACGTTTATTTCACGAAGTCTGATGTATTATGGAGAAATAAATGACAAACCATATAATGCCTCTAACTCTGATATTGAAAACGTACGCTCATTTTCATCAAAAACTACAAAAGACAATGTAAATTTAAAAAAAATCGTAACTAAAATTGACTTAATTTGCACAATTTGATATAGGCCCAAATAATATACAAGTTGCATTATGTACATTTTAAATGAATAAACGCATAGTATGATATTTAAGAAATGGCTGCCAGCCATGAATGTAAAACGACTAAAAAATGCAAAGCTCAAAATGACATAGGCAGGATTGGACATTTGTAACGTACAGGCATTTATTGGCTAATTACAGTAGCAGTTGCCTTGTTCTCTTACGAGTATATCGGATCAAAGTGGTGAACTAAGGACGTATTTTTAGGTCCGATTAATTCGTCCTCTCATGAACTTCTCGAGTGATAGCTAAGCTAAAGCTCTCTAATTTACTCTTGAAATATTTGAAAGGGAAGCACCATAATATCAAGTTGCCTTGAATTCTAAAAAAGTCTGAATAATAATTATTATCAAGATATTTTTAGATACCATGGATTGGGGATTATAATCTTCTTTCTATGACATTAACTATTTGCAAGCTTGTTGAAAATGTACATACATAGCATTGATGTCTATTTCAAAATTTACATTGCCATTTGAAGCTTCTGTTGAAAATAGTCTAACTGTCGAAACGTTAACAATAGGCCTGCGTAAGATTTTTTCTAGCACATTTTTCTACAGATTTCTAAAACGAAAAAGTGCCTGAACTTTAGTTCAATTCTGACTGGAACTTTCAATATATTCAGAAAATACAGGGTGTCTCAAAAAAATGTACTCACCCTTTAACCGTGGCTAACATGCTGTCTTCTTTGTGTTGCCGGTGTGAGGTTCGAACCTTTGCGAACATGATTCTTTAATCACATTTAATCATGTTCGCAAAGGTTCGAACCTCACACCTGTAACACAAAGAAGACAGCATGTTAGCAACGGTTAAAGGGTGAGTACATTTTTTTGAGACATCCTGTATTTTATTTAACTGTTCATAATGAAGCAAACTTGATTTCAACAAAGACGATTTTTCGACACTTGAACACGGAATAATTTATAAAAAATAGAGTCTTACAGATTCTGGTCAAGTTTTCCCAGTAACTTTGCTTATTTAGCGCATCAATTTTAACTCATAGAGCAAGGTAGTAGAGCACTACCGTCAACTGAAACAGCTAATCTACACTCACTCCGTGAATACATTTTCTCCTCTTTCTGGTATAAGCGTTAATTACTCAAAAATTATATGTTTTGTACTTCACAGCAATAAAAAATCAAACAGTTTACGGTTAACATAAATGTCATTACATCATCAGATGCAATTTAGTATACGGATCACATCTGATGAACTCGTGTAAGCTTTCTTCAGCGGTTCTGTGTTTATAAAAAACGTCTTAATGAACGAAGTTACGAACTGGTTGGTGGAACTGAGTCACTATAAAGCATAATAGAAATTGCTAAAGAAAAGAGCTCCAAAATTACGAACACGTCATACTTTCTTGTAGAATACGACAATTTCAGTTCACAGAAACTTCCATCATCATCGGTATCGGCATTATCGTGTGATATTTGATTTGCAAAGCTGACGTAAGCGTTGCTTGCAGTCTATCCTGACGTCTGAAAGTAAATCTTTTTCAGGGAACTTAATGAAAGTTTCACAGGAAAATTAGGAATTCTTAAACTATGCTGAGAAAGAAGATTTTTTCAGTACAGAAAGCTTAAAGAAATTAAAGAAAATATGTTTATTTCTTGAAATACTTATATATACTAATGAGTTTCTATTTTGAAATGATGCATCGATAAAACTTCATGTGTTGTATCGGCTGATGAAACTCGCCTAAGAAATGTGTAAAGAAGATTGGGCCTCACGAGCACAGCGCTCGTACATCAACATAAGTCGCTGCAGAGCAGTTTATGAATTCACTTGAACTTGAAAAGTTATTATTATCACCTAGTTTTCTTGAATCGATCCGAAAAGATCTGGTTTCTTTAGTGTCAAACAAAATGTTTTCACGTCCTTTAAATTATGATTTTATTTTTCGGCTCGTTATGATAAGCTTATGACGTTTGTCAATGCTTTGTTATAATTTCTCAAACTCTCCTGAAATTTCTGCACACTATATCCATGTGTTTACTATGAACAACATTTTCTATAAAGTTTATGATAATAGTTCGAACTCGTTGGAAGGCTTAATTAGCGCCGTCGGTGTCTTTCCCTCTGCTGGACTGACACTGAGGAGGTGGCGATTTCGGTAAACGTTGTTGCTGGAGAAGTGCTGGATCTCGAGTAGAATGATGGTCACCACAGGCACGGCAGATTTAGCGGTACCCCTGGAAAACAAGGAAATTTTCAACACTTGTGATTAAGTAAGGAATGCAAACTAAATACTATTACAAAGAATTAAAACGAAAGGAAAATTAGTCCGGATATTAGGTACTTGCACATGATTTCTGCATTACTAGAGTTTTTCTGAACAAGTATCAGTAAAGACACCCAGAAAAATTATGCATATCTGCAATAGACACAATATACTCTCATATGTTTCTGTCACTTGAGAATCTTATGAGCGATATAAAGCAAGGAGATATAAATATTTGTACGGCAAGAAATTTTCCCGTTAATATATTGCCAGTAAATCAGAAAATCTGTCATTCATGTAATAATTTATTCAGGGGCATAATGACGATATCCGAGTATGCATAGAATGTTGGATGTATCTCAAATATGAAATTTCTTGGTGTACGAATAGTTGTTTCCACCCACTGTAATTCGAAGGTGTTTTATGGCTTCCTTTAGTTGATCATACGTCAGTAGGTCGGCACAGCAATCAACCTTGGTGGGTAAAGGATTCGAAGCTTACGTGAATTTATTTTAAGCACCAAGGTGATAGAAACGAGTATTGCAGCTTTACGCGGCCTCGCAATGAAAACAACGCTTATAGTACGTGTTGATAATTTTTCAGCAGTAACATCCGAACCAGAAGCATGGACTGTTTCTCAACAGGATCATCGTTTGCTAGTGAAGCAGTAGGGTTGCAGTGTCTGTTGCTTTATATACACTTGACGTTTTATGACGTCCTACACAACGGATATAAAAAAGGCAGAATAATCTAACAGAGCTTGAGTTCTTACTGATTTGAGTTAACATAACTAGAAATTTTAAAATTTATAAATACGAAAATTTTTTGAAGTAGCGATGCTCGGCAATCATCAATTAATTTCTTAATATTTGGAGTGTATGTTTGCTGAGTGTGAACAAGAATTAGATACAAATTTGAACACATTTTAAATCCAAAGCCCTAAAGGGGAAAATGAAAATTTTTAAATTGGTGAATATACATTAAAAAATCTAGTGTTATCTGTTCTTATATACGGTTATATTTGCTCACCTATATTTTAGAACCGCTTTTGTAGTTTTTTCCAAATAGTTTCAAAACTAAAACAGACAATTATTTTTTTTTAAATTGAGGGAGCACAATCAGTTTCGTAAGTGACTGACTCAAATGTACGATAAAATTTTTAGTAACTTGATAATTTATCTAATTATTCCAATCTTTGTTTCAAAATTATGCAAAACTGACCAGCAGTTTCATTTTAAACAGTGAATGCTATTTTTTAAAATAACAAGCTTTTAAAGACAAATTGGCAAATAATTTTAAACCTGAAAAGAACCACGTCAAAAACCCTTCATCCATGGAGAGGTTTGGTACCAATATCATGGAGAGGTATGACAGTCAAATACACCTGACACTTTTCCACACCACAAAAACTGACAAACAAATTACTTTTGGAGCAATTAGAAAATTAGAACTCGTGATTCAACCTTCCACTCTACATCTGGTGCACTTCTTTTCTTAGGCATTGCAATCACGTCAAGTTTACTTCCTAGCTTGTGCGTTTTACTGCAACATCATTGTGGCCACGTCGATACAGGTTTTATTGGTTCTCTTTCACATGTAGATACTCTACTACAAAGGAGCCATTTAATAAATTTGTGGAACATTGTGCAATTTTATAATGAGGCATTGTAAAGACCAATGTTGCATCAAATCTTATGTACTAACTTTATCGGGAATACATTGTTGTGTATTTGTTTTTATATTTTTCATTTTCTTGGTTTTTACTCGAGCATGACCCTGCTGCATATCATATAGAGTTTAGTTAAAAACTATTCAACACATAATAAAACTTATTTACTTCAGTTTTGATGAATTTTGATGACAATTAGGAAACTGAACTATAATGAAGCAATGTTTCTATTATTTGGAGTGCAGAAATGCTCCAAAATGTTATAAGAAATTTGTGAGAAAATTTGTAAAACAAAAAAATACAGAGCAAATACAGCTAAATAGTAATAACTACACGAGCTTATATGATGCAGCTAATATTTTGTGGCATACCCTCCGTTTCATATGACAGCATCTAACCGTTTTTTTGTATTCAGAAGTTAGGTCTTTACACATTTTGACTGAAGTTTTTTTCATTCTTCTATACAAACTTTTTCCTAATTATGCAATTTTTTTGGCTGTCTTTGATGTACTCTAACCTTAAGCTCTTTCCCTAAATGCTCACTTGAGTTTAGTTTAGGTGACGGCTTGGGTCCCTATACCACTTTCACATTCGGATCAGCAAACCATTTCATAGTTGCTTTAGTGGTGTGCTTTGAGTCGTTGTCCTGATAAAAATACCAATGTTCTCCAAGCTGCAGCTTGTTCAGTGGTTAAAAAATATTTTGAACAAAATATCACGATACATCTTTCCATTTATTCATCCCTTGATAACATGAAGACTACCTGTACCTTGAGGCGAGAGGCATCACTAAAACATTATATTGCCTTGGACAAATTCAACGGTAGGATCTTTTTTTTTCGAACAGAGTTCCTAGTATTTTTTCCTCAGACACAGAGCTCATACGTGTGATAAAGTAACTCTATTTTATCTCATCAGACCATAAAATATTGTTCCAGTGGCTTGTTGGTTATGATGAATACCTTTTACCAAAGGAAAGTCATGCATGTAAATGACCTTTGATAATACAAAGAAGAATTTTCTTAGCCTTGTAAGAACTCAGACCTTGTCCCAGCAATGCAATGGTCACAATCTGACGACAGGCAGTTGTTTATACTGCTTTAAATTTTTTTATTAATCCTGTTTTTGTAGTTTGAGGCTCTTCAGAAACTAGATGGCGCTTTCATGTAGAATAAAATTTGTCTATTTTCCAATTATTGAACAAACTGTACTTTGAACTGCTTTAGAACTGCCCTATAGCCTTTACCTTCGACGTAGGCTTTGAACTTTTCATTTACATTGAGCACTTCAGTTCTTGGCATGTTGATGAGAAAGGTAGAGGCACTGTTGATCCCCCATCAATTCGGTGAATTCGATCCAAGAAATTTAAGGAGACACGGACAGTGCTGAATAAAGGGAGAAGTGGTCGACTGAGAACATCTGATGAAAGTATCGATAATGGAAGATACGCTTTAACTCGTTCTCCCCCAAATCCATTCGTACTGCAGCCAGATAGTTACCATAATCAACAGAGTACGGGACTTACAAGACATCGAATACAGTCTTGATGTGCTTCGTGCAACTAATGGTTCTCATATGGACGTGTATTGACTGAGATAAAATAAGTTCGATGTATTTTTTCAGTTTGGCAACAATTTTATTTTGTGTATTTTTTACTTTTGTACTCAATTTGTTAAGTTCCAAACAGACTTAATGGGCACTTTGTATACTGAACGATACCGATGACACCGCGCACTAAAATGACTGAAAGTGCAAGTGCTGAGTAACGAAATCGATACCTTCGTGTTGAAGTTGGCCATAGAAAATTATTAACTGTTTCGAAATGATATAAGATTAGCTGATAGAATCGAAGGTAACGAACAGATTACAGTGGAATCTGAATCATACTTCTTAGAAATTTGTTAACTCTCATAAAGCAACAGACTGAAGCCAACTAAACTCAACAATGACCGAGATATACTGTAGAATATACAAAAAAGAGTTGTTTATTGTATAATATGAAGATTTTGGACTATGAAAATGGAGGTCTGTCATAGTCATACCAAGTTCAAGAAAGCAATCAGGAACACAGAAGTCTTATTGATGTGCTAGATGGGAACCCTAGTATACTGCCACAGAATGTGAACAATTCATCAGACACTTAGTTTGAGATTAGTATCAGGTATAATTATAGTATCAAAATCGTAATGTAAGTTTTGGCTTTAAGTGACTCTCTCATCAAGAAATTAGGTATATTTTTAAATTTTGAAACAGACTACTACAGCAGCTGATATAGAGTGAGGAGAGGCAAATGTCAAAGCGTGATTCGGGACTGAGACTTACAGTATCTCAATGCATTCTGCCCCGACTTGAGCTTACTTTTTACATCCTAAGCAACTGTGCGCTACTTCTATGGTCATTTTCACTTAACCAGATATTATTTTATGTACCGTAAAATATTCTCACAACGTATGATATCAAAAAGAATCAAAATAAAAGGGAACATCTTTTTAATAACCAATTTTTTGGAACAGAACAATCCAGCCATCCTGGCTGAATCAGAAGAAAAGTCAAACTCAACGTACACCGAAGACAAAACAAAGCGAAACATAGATTTTCTTCTATAACGTAGGATGTAATTTTTTAACATTACAAACACATTCTACATCATAATCACACTCTCTCACTTGCTCAAACAGAACTATGTCACAAAAATACTGCAAAAAAGAATTTGAAAGCGCTATGGTCTTTATTTAAATTAAGTTTTTGTGCAAGCCTAGAAAGTCACCTAAATTCTTAATTTTTGCTTATTATTTGCTCTAGAGAGGGTATAACCATTAGGAATTGTAAATGGAAGGTTGAAATTTCAATATTAGAAAATTAGCGGCATAGAAAGGCAAATGTGCTGCCAGTAATATTCCTGACGATATTCCTGAATATTCCTGAAGTTGGCCGTGTCTTATTCCTGATGCTGGTTGCATCTGATTTCCCTCGTTTAGTACAGTACTACTAATATAATACTGCATGTACCAATCACACTTATAAAAATAGACACCTCCACTGCACAGGCATTCCATCAATCGTTCCTTTCAATTAGAAAAAGACGCACTCGTGAAACCATTTCTGTGAAACACCTCGACTTCATTTGAAGCGAAACACAATTGCATCAGAGATAATTTCTTTCTCTGATTCCGGAGACTTATGTTGGAAGAATGATACTATATCCAAACAGTTCATGAGACACAGTCAACATTCAGAAATTTCCTATAGAACCGGCTGTCCATTCGCCTCTTCATCTCGGTCAGTAATTAGATAACACTGTCAAACTGCCAACCAACCATTCAAAGTCCTAATAGGTATAACTTCTGTTGAGCAAATAATGCGTAGTACCTCTAAATTTTAGAACTTCTCCTCATATTGACCTATCAATGTGACAAATAACGACCATAGTGCTATCAAGTTACGTACAACTCAAGTAAACTGTCATAGTTCTCTGTACTTGAGAGTGTTACTGTATATGACGGCATATAGAACGCATTTTTTCCAAAACTTTGTCATACAAAATTGCCATGCGTTTTATACGTCGTAAGTGAAGTTTGAGACCTCTCATAGGCTTAGGCTAACCTATCTGACGCTCACTAACCCAGCTTACGCTCAGTACTTCGTTTAATATGCCGTCTTAGTCGTCGCGTCTTCTATGCCGTCAAATACGGTAGTTTGCGAGTATTCAGATATGCTAATATGTGTTAATGAATAAACGAAATTTCAGTCGTATCTTATAATGACATAAGTATGTTTTTCTTTTTTATCATCAGTACACCTCAAGTTGAATTTTTCTCTTACTTCAGCGCCGATGTTGGGATATTTGTATTCTGAAACTATTTTTATTAAAATGTTCCTATTAATTTTTTTATCTTACGTGTGAGATTTAATGAATAAAAAATCAACTAATCAGTATTATGTTATTCTTGCAAGAAAAAACTTAAAATCTGTTAATGACAATTATACTGAACTGAAGCTTAGACAACCTATGTGTAACCTTTCATTTTCCACAATCATTTGAGTAGAAATTCCACCAGTAATAGGTTCTTCTGAAATGTTTTCTTAAAAATTTTGAGCACACCCTGTAAAGACTCTCAATTTTGCAATTTTTGTGCTTCTGCACTCCTTATAGTCCGATCGATAGTCTTATTATTTTTTTGAGTTATAAATTTTGTTCGTTCTTAATGAGGTGCTAGTGATTGTGGGTAGAGGTTTATAAATTTCTGATAGATTTTGACCATCTGACTCTTAAAAGATTCCATGTGTCCGGATTTTATGAATATACTAACTATGAAAAGTATTTCTGGAGTGTAATTTCATATCCTTAGTCTCTGTTACTGTCGGCGTAGAGACAGTATATTTATGACGATTGACAGAAGTCAGTTGGACGTTCATACTTCATGGCATGTCATTTGCTAAATTCTGTATCGTTATTTACTAACAACAGAATTGAAAATACGTCAAAATTCCACTATTAATTGGAAGATTCTGAATAATGTTTTTTGAGAGAAGTAATCATAAACATATATGAAAAAATATACATCTGTGAGGGGAATCTATTAACTTACGGTATGTGTTCTACCGGTGCCGCTCCAAGCTCCAGCTGCTGACGTCAGCAAAGGGGAGGGACTTTGCTTCGATGAAATAGCGTTAGTATTTATAAAGCTACTGTTGCTGTACTGGGAATCAGAATAGGCCTTGTTATTATTGTTAGAGGGACCAAAATTCGTAAGAGAAACTGAAGCTGAATCTTTCAATTCGGTATTAGAATGGGACGAATGATAGGATCGGCTATTTGGAAATTTAGAATAATGTCTGGAATTGGAATGAGAAGAATCGGATGTGTTCATTACATCGGGCTCAAGAATGGACGAGTTGTAGGATCTGGGCAACGGTGTGAGAAGATTGATGTTGAGAGGATCATTAGTAGCTGACACGGATCTGCCAAGCGTATTGAGGTTGGTGGAATGTTGGTTGTGGTAGCGAGACGTGGTGATTTTTGGAACTGTGAGAGACGAGCAAGTAGCAATTTCGGGTGACGTGGCGGAATGATTGAGAGGCCTTACGTCACTCTCAGCGTTCTGGTACAGGTGGGATGGGGTCGGGGGAGAGTGGGGAGGAGTGTGGTAGATTTCGCTGCCGGGGGGAGGACTAGGGGACGTAGAAGGCCTCATGTGGTAGCTGGAGGTGCCGGTGGTGCTGCCGGTGGGTGCTAAGAGGCGGCTCGTGGGGTGCACTGGTGCAAAACGTGCACTTTGGTGCTGTGCCACATTTTGGTGCACTCGAGCGGGCTGGCAGCAAAAAGCGAGAGTGAGCGAGAGAGGCGGAGCAACGCATGCAGCAGTAAAGATTAAGGGTGTACCGATATTCAGATTCTGACCTCTACTCATGTTCCAATTTGGACCGGTACTGATAAGATTGTAATAGCCAGTGGCAAATGCACCAACACTATCGGTACACCCCTAGCAAAGGTAATAATAAAATTGGTGTCTTGTAAACCAGTGAATCCAAAGTAAATGTGTCTATATCTCCTAGACACATCACAAGTAGGCACTGAGGAGGAGAAATGAATTAGCAATCATAAAGAGATGGGTCGAAAAACACAAAAGATTCAATGCTTCTAAATCTGAATAGTGATATTTTTCATTAATTTAAAAAATGAAGTATAACATTATTATTTATAGTTTAACCTTATTCAATTGACAATAAATCTTATGGAACAAATTTGCTCTTCTAGAAGCTTTAAACTGAATTAAACTTCCACATTCATGATGGGAGTTATCTTTTTTATAGGTGTGGTTTTAAATGTAACATCGTTTTTATCTTTAATACTTAATAAGATTTCAAAAATATATTGATGGCATTCAATTACTGGGTCAATATTTTACACAAAAATTATGTTTATCCTATTCATTTACTGTTGAAATATAGTTCAAAATCCTGCAAGTATCATAGTTGACTTCATCTATAACATGGAAAAATGATCTAGCTAGGTTTAAGAACGTACATTTAAAATTAATTTAAACCATTTTATGGCTATTTTATCCTGTTAAGGTTTAGTTCAAAGCATTATGTAGAAAATAAAAAATGATATAAAAACAAGTACACTTGCTAAAAAGATGAAAAGAAAGCAGGTATTACATATTACACACGGAATGCATAGGAAAGACGCCCGCTAAAATCTTCGTATGAATTGCCAAAGATTTAGCTATAGCATACACATACAAATTCTAAAGAAGCAAGGAGATAAAGTGCTAAAAACTATTGTAATTCCTCTGAACTATAAACAGCGTATGATAGCCACGAATTATAGTTTTATTTGTATCATTTAATGTTTTAGATATATGATAAAATTCTTGAGGAAGGGAAAATTTTCAGTTACGCATGAAGATAATCACAATAATTATTCGGATTTGGAATTTAAACTTAACATAAGTTTTTTCCGCCCCGATGTGGTACTGAATTCTCCCGGGTTATTTTCAGTTAGTCAATCCCGAATTAACTTTCATAGTCAAGAGATAACTAAGCTAAGAATATATTCCGCTTTTATTAGTGAATTTTATTTGATAATGAAGAATTCCAAGGAAAATTATTAAATATTCAATACTTATGTGAATGAAATTAAAACAGTATTAAAATGTTTTTCAAAATATTAAAACTACTTAATGAAATATTTGATCATTTAATACTTATTTATTAATAAAAAATTCTATGGTCAAAGATCTGAAACATCGACCATAAGCAAAATTTTCGATGAGGTCATTTTCAAGTTAGAAAATTCTTACTGATGCCAGACTAAGAACGGAATCTTGAAACACTACTTCTTTTTGTACTCGTAAGCTACTCATTGTGATATTATTTAGCTTTCAAATGAACATTTCATAACCTTACGCTGCTAAAAAATATTTGCGTGTTGCTAATCTGCTTAGCGACGCATGGTTCTTTGGATTTAGCAATAATGTGAGTTTTATTTGAAATCAATGCTGTTTATATTAGAGGGTGTCGAACTTTACCTTTGCGTCTGTACTGAAAACTGCTACAGGAAGCTAAATGCTTTGGTATTTTAACCACACGCATCAAAGAAGTTAAGAAAATATTGTTATCATTACTTACCAATAATGCATCTAAATGATCAAAAACTCAATAGTATTATGAAATTTTGTAAGATAAAACAAGAAATATTGCATGATTTAAGGCTCCAGAAGTAGCATGTAGAATATTTTCACATGAATACAAATATACCGAACAAATTATATTAAAAATGTAGAAGTAACAGTTGGCTGAACTTTTAAAATACTAGTGGAGGGATTCAATTTAATATATTTAAAACTTCGAGTTCTATAAGTTATTACTCGTAAGTTTTCAATAATCATCTCACAAGACGCAACAATTAGAATAGAACTTATTGTTTTTCAAACTGATAATCAGCGAAATGAGTTAGGGTGGCTAGAAAAAATATTTTACAGCTTAATGCAATTTAAATGTCTAACAATAACTCTATACGTATGTGAAATCCGGTAGTGCAATTTGAACAAGGTTATAATAACATGAACATGTAGACGATGTTTTGAAAGAGTAAACGGTTGACAATTGTGTAATATAATACAAACGTCAATATACTTGTGAGTACTAACAATCGTTACATTTTAAATTTTAATAATGTACTGGAGATGCACATCAGTAATTTTTATTAGAAAAATAGTCAAACCATGTAATGTATTCACTGTTATCTAATCTAAATGATCTAATGATGATAGAATACTTTCAGCTACTGCTGTTCCACTAAGGGGGTCATTTCGTGGATGTGTGACTGTAATTCTTCTATGACCAAAATTAGTTGAATAAAATTCTCAAAAAATAATGATTAAAGTTTTATTTTTGAAGTGGGCTTTATCTGAAGCTGCATTATTACATATGCAGCTAATACACTGAAAACATATAAAAATCTTAGCTGGAGGACACGAATTTGAATTAAACTTTAGAAAACCAATTTTCAGGTGGTTTCATGTCAGGTATTGCAAAAAACTAGATCCTCAACAGGACGGTACACTCAGTTAATATGTTCGTTTTCTGTTTATGAAGAGGTATTCAGAAACGACAAACATATACTCGTATGTATGTAGGTTAAAGTAAGAATATAAACTACATATCACGCTTAGCCTAGCAAAGATTTCACTTTAGCTTTAGCATAGGATAGAGCTCAGGTATCAATTTATTACAACGAATGGTAATTCAAAGCCAAGCTTACATAAAGATCTCAATGGAGGAGTATTGGGCTCAACAAAGTGTTGAAGCTGTTCTTGATAATTTTTGAAAACGTACGAATAATAATTTACAACTGCATCGAGCTTTATTGCTGCACTAGAAATCTCAGCATCAGGTAGAAAACGAATACCATAAATTTTTGGTCATGATTGTTGAAATGTAATTTTAAGAGTAGCCAGAAAGAATAAATAAATTACAAAATATCTTTCGTTAATAATTACTGAGAAGCTTGTCTTCTTTTTCTAGAATTTACGTAAAAAAGCCTTCACCCATAAATAACATTCACGTGATGAATTATTCTGTTATATGGATCAAGCAGCAAGCCTGACATTCCCCTCATTAGGTATTGAATTCAACACTGAAAAACACATATTACACGTGCATAGTACGCGTAAAAATAAACCAACAAATTAAAAAAATTGTTAGGGTTTATAAATTAATTTGTTTTACAGGAATATTTACCTTTCCATTGACTCAATTATAAAAGATGTCAGACACGCATGTTACGCCGGAGAAACGAAACAACGAGTTGAATTAGTGGGTGCGTGCAGTTTAGAGCAACATATTTGTATCACTACTGGTATTGCAGGAAAAAATACACAGATTACGAAAACAGGAATTGATATTTCATGAAAGCGTTTCTCCTATCTATAAAAACAATATTTAGCCTCCAGTAGTTATTGATGCTAAACACCGATTTTGCAATCAAAGCCCAGCATATTCAAAGTTCATTTAGTACATAGAGATGGATTTTGCAATCAAAGCCTAGCATATTTAATGTTTATTTCAATATGGTATCTGTTCTTAACGCACAGCAATACACTACACATTATCGAATTTTTACACGCTTTTATAAGATGTAACAAATTCCTTCTTGATAAAGCCTCTTCGGGACGACAAAAAATTTATGTTGTCATAATTCCAGCTAAAATTCTCATCTACTCTATTTTAGCACCTCTGTTCTGAGGTAAAGTAAGTCGATGCAGATTATAAAAACGCGAGAGGAAAAGGCTTTAAAATTGAAATTTAGCAGGCAATCCATAAAGGGAATAATTAGTCACAAGCATTCAATCTACTGGCTTAGCGAAGCTTTTAAAAGAGATTTGGAAAATAGCTAAATGAAAACTTACTTCTTTGATGATGCATTAGATGGAGTCTCAGCAAATTTGTATCTAGAACTAAGGAAATGGTTGGATTTTTCTCAGCTATTAGAACTCGGCTCCACCTAAGTCAATCAGTTTCTGACAGGGAGACTTCGCCTTAAGAACTTACGTTTGAGATGTTCATTTTAATAACCATTTCTTTACCTTGGGACACTTCAGGTAGTGCATTAATAGGTTAGGATATAAAAAAACTCAGAACATAGAATAATGACTTACATCATGAGCTGACGACATATCCACTGTAGAAGCGGACAACGTCGGTGAAGTTGTGTACATCGATGGATGAGGCTGATAACCGGCCTGCTGACTATACAGGCTAGTGCCGTAGTGTGGCTGACTCAGGTGCGGTTGACTAAGATGCTGCTGACCATGATGGGCCTGAGTCGGGTGATGACCCAGAAGTGACTGGTTGGGATGTTGGTTAGCGTGAGGCTGGGGAGCATGACCCAGTAGCTGTTGTGACAGATGTTGCTGGTTGTACTGTGTTGTAGTGGGCGGTACTCCAGCAGGCGTCGGAATAGTAGCGGCAAAGTGAGCAGCGGCGGCGGGGTGAGGGGAAGAACGAGGTGAGGGATGTGCTGAGTGGGGAAGAGTGTGAGGTGGAAGTTCCTCAGTTGGTGCTCCTCCAGTGGACGCCTCACTACTGTTTGTAGGAGTTGAGCCTCCGTTGCTCAGGGGATCCACCCCCATTACACCAATTTCACCCTCTGCAGGAGTACGCCGACCACGTCTGCAAAGATTTATTATTTTCTAAGTTTTGATACAACTCAAACAACGGTTAAGCTTGAGTCAAATTTCATATATCATGAATTAGATTTTCATGTTCCAATGAATTATTAGAACTTGTAAATATTTGCCATTAATAATAATTCAGGTTAATGTAATGCATTACACGAACGCGATTTTGTGATGGTAGCACAAAAATAAAAGTATAAAACATGTGATTCCATAATAAATCATTTATGAACATTTAGATACGTCTCGTATTGTTAAAACAGAATGAAATGTAAAAAACTTTTTAAATCAGTCATTTTAAAATCTACGCCCTGAGTACAAATTCAGAGAAGTAATTTTACACACAAAGTAGTAAACTATTTCAGTATTTATACGACATAAGTTCAAATCAAATTATATTCATTCAATGGTACTCATGTAGCCTGTACTGGATGCTTCATTTGCTGAGTTTGAAGACGTGCTAGCTACAATCAAAATAGGAATGAAATAATAATGAAACTAAAATACTAATATGTACAACTTACAACTTAATATTTATTTTTTCTGGCACGTTTACAAACAATGCATCCATTGAGTTTCCCGGATAGGGATGAAAGAATTACACAAAACATTTACAACTGTCAATTTGTTATGTAGTCTATCAAAAATAGTTATTGTTTTGATTACATGCATACGACGAAACACGACTGAAATCTAGAGAAAACTTCACTATAATTATGAACAATCACTACTGCAAAGAATCCATCCGTTATTTTCTGAGGAAGTCGATCGGGAAGTTTGAACGTTGAATAATTGGCTCAAGTCAGATACAATCGAGACCACGGCATGCCAATTGTAGCCCGAAGAATAAGACACCTTCAACGCGTAATGACTAGAAAAAAACGTCACAGGGGAAAAAAATACTGCAATCAATATCGTTTGACAGGAGTCGTGAATGAAAAAAATTGATCAGAGAACGCAGGGAAATAGAAGCTTTTTAGAGGGAGAGAAAACGTTAGGAAAACAGTTCATGAAAATAGTGCAATTATTATAATTACACCTTACCGGAAATTGACGGAGAGATATTACAACACATTGGGCATAACTTTCCATGCTTTACACAGCAGTTTCATCCTACAATTTGGAGTTTATATCTTGTCTGTATGAAAAAACGAATATTGATGCATCGCAGAAAATTTCATGAGCAATATTTAAGCATGTTTAATGTTGAAACACGTTCGCGATTCATGCATTTTATTAAACTAACAATCGTTTTCAAAAGACCATAAAAAATGTCGATTTCCTTGGTAAAATGCAAATCTAGGTCACGTAATCTAAAGTCAAGTCGATCTTAGAGCATAAATAAATTAAAAATGTATTCAGGAATTATGTTTTTTATTATTAGGTAAAATTCGAATTTCAGTTTCTACAAACCTCAACGTGAAAGATGTTTTTTGAATCGGCGTAATTTTCCAAAGTTAGAATGTCAACCTTGTTTCCTGTTTTTTTCATGATATTTTTTTCACTGTAAATTTAAAACAAAGTATACCCTTCCCAGTTTAACTCGTGAAAAATCTATTCCGTAATTCACATGCCTGCGAGAGCCATGAAATGATGGATTATAAAATTCAGAATAAGATTATATTGTAAACAGTATTTATTCAGGCTTGGATGAAAATGATGATAGATTCATTCACTTATTTATTCCATGAGTTATATTGTATGCAAAAATGAAAGAATAGAAAAGAATACATAGAAACAGAAGCGCCATGTCAAGAGAATTATAAGAAATGCGACCGTTTACAGACTTCTGCAACTTACAAAGCGTAGAGACCTACCAACAGCATGGTGATCCATTGCATGTTATCAATGAATTTTTTACCTTCAAAAAGGGTTAATATTTGTTACTAATTTGAGATGTAAAGTTTCATACGTTCTTGATATGTATGCGATGCCGTATTCATCATCAGTGAAAATACAAAGCCGATGATTGCAACATGACACAAACTTATTATCTGTTTCGAAGTTAAATTGTATGGACGAAATTCTAAGAAATGCAATTTATAGATATCATGAATTTGAATGCTTTTTGGAAAACTCAATTGTTACTGAACATGTGTAGAAAGTAAATAAAATATTTATCCTATTTTACTTCTAACGATACTTTGTTTCTGAATTTCGTTTTATATATTCTCATTTCGTGTTGCTATTGCACAAATATCTCATAAGTCATTTTATTCTAAAAAGTTTTCTCATTTAGTGGCGAAGGATAGACAAGCAAGTGTGAAGTAACATTGCTTCTGTTAGATATTCTACTATCCATTCAAAATTTATTTTTGAGAACTTTTAAGCGATTATTTCCGAATTAAAACTAAAAACTTAACAAACTCGATAAGAGTGCACAAAACGGACTACTGGTATTTGTACACTTCATAGGAATCTAAATATCAAACGGCGCAGAATACATTTAGCCACTCACATTATTATAAAAAGGATTTAATCAAATTTAAATCCTATCATTTAGGGTGTTGAGGGTTCTACTACACTACTGCTTGCATGATTGTACTGATGCGGTATTAAATAAGAAATGTTGAGTATGATTTTAGACTAGTTCAGAAACCAGTAATGAGCGTTACGAACATTTTAAGTGCATTACTTTCTATTTATCTGTGATCTTTACTACTTTAGAGAGAACATTTGTGAGTCACTGACCTTAAGAAAAATGGAAATGATCTAAAAAATCGATAAGTGAACGAACGATACCTAGTAGGGAGTTCTGTATATTCGATTCTTCGTAATTGTTGAGGAGGAATGATACAATAATAAATCAGAGAGCTGTTAAAAGAAGCTGAAAGTTCGTTGCATTCGTACAGCATAGATCTTCGCTGCAGTATTCGTTCAGAAACATTAATGATGCCTAATAAAGTTGGGGTATTCAATTTTACTGTATTTGGGAAACTCTACATCAAATCGGAGAATTTTCAATTCTCAAAGTTTGACTTGGTATATAGCTGCATGCTTCACAAATTTTATCTCTCATATTCAGTTCGGTTGTGAAGCATTCACACGGAAATGAAGTGCTTGAGATAGGGTTACAAATCTGAAAGCATTACCATTTTTTTGTCGCTCATGCGATTGTAGATCAATTGAAGGAATTTTATTTATCTTCTAAAAGCTATGAGTGTGATTCATAAATTTTTAGTTTACATTCAAGGCGAAAGCCACAAAGAATGAGTCGAAGATTCAGAGGAAAAGGAAGAAAGCTAGTGGCTAATTTTACTGAACAGTCTCTAGAACTGAAAATCTATAAAAGTTTATTCATTACAAACGTCACGACTTTCATATCGAAGCCATTTCAAGTTTCGAAGTATTTAATTGAGGGAATGAGAACCTAGGTAAATGTATAGTAAATATCGTGCATACGTTTGCTTAGGTATGTTTCAACCATTGTTCAACATTCAGAGGCATTTCGTCCCATTTGCACAAACAAATTATGAATGAAATCGCAACTTGATACTGAAACTTTACCCTCACAAAACGATAAACACTCCAGTTGGTAGGTACAAAGTGTACACTTTATTCAAAGTAAATGCCTAAAGGTGGATATTTTAAAAAAAAGTTACGCTCCTGCCTTATTAAGTTTGCATGCTCCTTGGATCTCCACTCCTCGCAGCCCTCACAAATTCAACACCAAAAAAGTAAGCACTTCAACTTTTGAATTTTTTCGCAAAAGTTCAGACGTGCTTCAGAACGAAGAACGCAGGAAAATGTCAAATTATTAATAGAAAAATATTAGCGTCAAGACATTTATCTTGCGAGCATATTTTTATATCTTTTTGCTTTAGGAATCCAAAACTAGTTGTCACTTGGCGTGTGAATTAGAGAATATATTCATTTAAAGAAGACGCGGCTTGATAAGCACGTTATTACCGACCAGCAAGAACGAACGGCTCCATGTGGCCATGGCAGAGCTCGGGAAGTGAAAAGGGAAAATATGAAGAAATGCATAAAAGGTTTCAATTTTTATCTATACAAAATATAATAAAGTTTGTACTATGACATTACTATGCTCAGGATAATAAAGTCCTGTTCTCAAAAAATCTCTTGCTAATGGTTTACAAGTTGGGAGAAAAAGTTATTCGAAAACTCTAGAGGGAAAAATATTA